>VZUI01046122.1:0-58109 GCA_013401135.1 Cettia cetti
AAGGAAGGAAGGAAGGAAGGAAGGAAGGAAGGAAGGAAGGAAGGAAGGAAGGAAGGAAGGAAGGAAGGAAGGAAGGAAAAGAAAGGAACTGTCTGGGAGTAGAAGCTCACATAAGAAATAGAGGGGGACCTGTCTGAAAACACAAAGAGGATTCCAATGTTCCAATGGATAGAAATAAATACTTTTTCCCATCCCTGGCCGTGTACAAGGCTGGGTTGTATGGGGCATTGAGCAACCTGGTTTTGTGGGAGGTGTCCCTGCCCATGGCAGGGGGGTTGGAACTGATGAATGATCCTTAAAATCTTTTCCAGCCCAAACCTTTTGATGATTCCATGATTCTACCTAGAATTATATTTCTGAACAGAGGCCCAGTAAACTTCTACACCAATATGTCTGACTTCTGAGCTATTGTAACATCTTGATTCTTGGGATTGGTCTTTTCTCAGTTGCCCATGTAGTGGTATTTTGTGACCTACCTTGGGGATGTGTTTTATCCAATCCCTGACTGCTGGACAATTGCAAGGTTTATTGGCTTGGATAAATGTTTAGACAAAGGAGATTGATTTATTTATAGATTTCAATTGAAAAGTATTACAAGTGAAAATACACATTTTGTAGCTTTGCAAAGAGCAATCCACCCATGAAGATAGTTTAAAATAATCAGAGAATGGTTGGGGTCAGAAGAGCCCTTAAGGATCATCTAGCAGGTGATACTTGATAATGGAGTGAGCTGAAAGAGATGAAATCAGATGAAACCTACTTAAAAATGCACTGTGAGTTTTTGTCTTCATTCAATAGGCACATCAGGTGGGAAAACTTGAAGAGACAAGCAAAAGCAGATCCATTTCTTTATTTATTTTAAATGAGAGGGAACAATCACAAAGCAGGAAATGTATTTTTAATAGATTTCTTTTTGAAAGAAATACTGTTTCCAAAGAAATTGCAAAAATAATTAGCGTACATGTTGTTATGAAGTACAGCTACTGCAAAAATTTATTTCAAGGAGCCCTTTCAGCTAGTTTTCTACACTAGTCATTTTCTCTTTAATTTACAATCCTTTTCTTCTGCATCCAAACTGCTCATAGCAGTCTAATACCAGATCAGCCCTTAAGGCGTCAGAGATAATTGTTTTCCCTCCCAAAACCCAGTCAGGCACATTCGTGGTCTGTCATACCAAGCTAATTAATAATAACAGACATAATTTTGCATCCCCTGTATAGAGAATGAAATCCACAAAAATGTTGGGAACTACTTGCACTACCTAATGAGTTTTCCTTCTTTTGTCAATTCTTTTTTGCTTGTTGTTTTGCTTCCTTATTCAAGCATTATTGGACAAAAAGCTAAAAGTGCTGGGAATAAGTTGAAAGCTTATACTGTTGATACTGCAGCAAGCTTTGTCATTGATTTAAATGGGAGTAAACTTAAGCTTTCAGTATAACTCATAAGAGTCAAGACTAGAATTTTACTTGGACAGATACTGAACAGGTTTTATGGTGTATCCTGAAAGAGGAAAGCTTGGGGATTTACAGGCATTTTCACATATCTTCAGGCACAGATTTCTCAAGCAGTGCCAGGCAGCAGTATTGCAATGCTCTAACAATATAAACAGTCAGGCAATTGACACCAAGTCAGTCCCATTATCTGCACGATGATTAGAAGTCGCAGCACTGAGATTATTTTTTTATGCTCAATTTAAATTCTTTTTTTTTTTTTATGTAAGCAGTATAGGGTAACATATCTGACAATGAAATCTTCTCTATTTTATCTCCTTTAGCTGATACAAGGTTTAAATTACATTGGTGTATAATATTTTTTCCATTATATTTAAAGATTGCTTTAGTGAGGAATTACAATACTTAAAAGTCCTTCTGTTTTTATCCAGAGAAGCCAGAAGAGTTGCAATGAAGCCAAAGAGTTGTAATGAAAAGAGATGTCTTTTGGTGAAAACATGCTTATAATATATGTCTTTTCCTCTC
This sequence comes from Cettia cetti, assembly GCA_013401135.1. Classification (NCBI taxonomy): domain Eukaryota; kingdom Metazoa; phylum Chordata; class Aves; order Passeriformes; family Sylviidae; genus Cettia; species Cettia cetti. Next base: position 1,977 of record VZUI01046122.1, read on the forward strand.
TTTTTATATCATTTAGATATCAGCATGAATCAATTCCAAGTCCACTGGTTACTGGAGTCCTGTGCACACAATGACACCAAAGGACTGAGGAAAGTAACAGAGCTGACTTATGTAAGTCTCTGTTTAGCCCTCTACTCAACCCTGAGCAGTTCCTAGGCAGCAAGAGAAAGGATGGTTCTGTAACATAACACAACATGTGTTATACCCTGATTCATAGATCAGTAAAGATGCTTTCTTTTTTATGTTCCTCTTTGCCAAAAGATAAAAATTATGTGTCTGGACAGGTTTGGGGTTGCTTGGATTTCCAGAATGCAGAGTAGGCTAAAATATTTTATTTGTTTTTGCTGTTTTCAAAAAATGAGACCAGACAAACTTCTTAACTAAGTACTTGTATGTATCTCTACAGCATATAGAACTTTATCTGCAATTAATAATGTCAGACTTCAGCACAGTACAAATACTGAACAGTAATAATAGTAATTAATATGATATGGGGTTTTTTTGACAAGCAGGTGAGTTTCAGGTGATTATTCTCCCTGAGGAGAATAATAGAAAGAAAATAAGAACTGTAGGTGACAAATACTAGATATTAAATCTGAAAGGTGGACAGATATCAGATGGGGAGAAAAGTGCCATGTAAATACATGTCAGCCCAAATATATATTGCAGTGGCAGTACTTGATACTCAATTTGTTGGCAATCTAGTGTCGTCTGTTTCTGTAACACATTTTTTGAACAACAGAGTAATGTGATTGGTGCATCAAAATTTATTTAGTGTGTGATGCAGAATGGACAAAATCACAATTCACCTTTCCTTCTTACCCTGATCTGTACTACCCCATCAATGCAGGGGAGTTAATGGTATTTAAAATAGTAAATCAAAAGACATAATTTCTCACACAGGATGGTGTTAGCTTGTAAGATTTACTGCTTCTTGGGGTCAGCAAAGCAATATTAGAGGTGGATTTAAAAAATGATTTTTACATAATATTATGATCATTTGCAATATTTCAAGATATGCACATTGGAGGTAGGAGAAACTTAACATTTAAGAAGTTCATTTCCACTAGAGGTCAGGAAAGACTGTTTGGACACCTGTCCAAGTGCATTGTGGGATTAATGAACTTACTGCCTTTTTTCCTTATTTTCAGTCATTTTATGGTAATTCACCCAATCTGTCACAATAAATAAAAATAGTCCTGTCACAATTTTAAGGAGACATCAAACCTATTGGACCACTCCTCCAGCAGGTTGAAGAGAGGGAGTCCAGTCTCAGCCCAATCAGTATGTCTTGTTGAAAATGACCTTCCAGGTGAAGGTTAAACTAATTTGCAATTAGAAAAAAAGAGGGAGTTATGCAGAAGAACATGGGAAATTAGTGATTCTGAAGGGAATTAAAGATCTAAAAAGTAGTGTAAGACTTTTGACCTTAGCCAGTAACATATTATTAGAGATTTTTCCAGGATAAAAACCAACCAACCTTTTTTTTTTTTTTTTTTTTTTTTTTCTGTATATGATTTGTGCTAAGGCTTTCAGACTGTAATTTTCAAAAGTACTTCAGGCAACAGTAAGAATTTAGCAGGAAAGTTACACTTTGTGTAAAGTTTTCTTCTCCACTCATTGTCCTTAAATAGAGACTTGTGCTTTGTATGTAGCTGTGGAGTTTTTCTTCCTGATAAGAATATAGAAGTACTTAATGTACTCAAGTGGAAAAATATGCATCCATAATGCTATGCTGAACTTTAAATGTGCTTTTAAAAAGTTAAACATAGATGAAGCCTGTCATTTACAGCAGCTTAACTCAGCTTTCTTACATTTATTTAATTTGATTAGCATTTATATCCTCACATTGCTACCCCCACTGCTATCATTCATGGAGACTGTTCTAAGTATTAGAAGTCAGTTGCTTTGATGCAGTGTGTCGAAGGAACTGTGTAGAATTGAAGGACATATTTAAATACCATGCTAATATATTTTACTACTGAAAATAATCATAACATTGACAATACTTACTTTTTTCTCTGGGTTAAAACTGTATTGGCATGTGTTAAGCATCCAGGAAAATTTTTTTTTAGAAAACTTTTCATCGTTTGCCAAGGTTACTTGTTCTTTTTTTTTTTTTTTTTTTTTTTCCTTGGGCTCTATTTACAGCATGTGATGTTTTTGTTTTTCTTATTGTAGGAAAACTACATTATTCTGAAGGATCTGTCATTTTCATGCAAATACAAAGTAACTGTTCTGCCCGCAAAATCTAAAGGTCGTTTTAAGGCTGAGAGTACTTTCTTTGTTACCCCACCTTGCTCTGCATTTAAAGAAAAAAAACACAAGCACATTAATTGTCCTGCTGAAGGAGGTAAGGCATGATCTGGAGAACTACCAAATAGTTCCAAAAGCATTTATAATCACCAAAAAGAGAGTCTTTAAAAGCAGTTCTAGAGCAGGAAAGGAGAGATTCAAAAAAATAAAAATCGCACTTATTCTTACATGAACATTAACAGAAATACCATCGATTTTGGCTAGTTATATTATTACTGTTTTGTCAATTAAGTGTAATTCTAGTGGACATACAATAGTATTTGTAATGACATGGTTGAGGGTTTTTTTGTAAGGAAGAAAATTTCCCATTGTATTTATTATAATGGTAGATGATAACTAAACATGATTATGTGGCATGACTCATCTTTTCAGTGTTTTGCTGCAGATGGAAGCTGCTCTTTCAGTTTGATTTTTTTTAGGTTAACTCTGCTCTCCAGTAAGAAATTCAGGCCCTCATATATTTTACAGCATTGTCAGAATGTGTAACTAAAGGGTTTTTGAAGTCGCAGAATTATGGAGGTATTGGTTGGAGAGGACCTCTGTGGTCAGCTGGCTCTGGGTCAGGTCAGCCATGGCTTTGCACTGCCAAGTGTGGATACCTCCCTCTGGTTAGAGGGAAGCCCTCACACGTTGAGTCCCTCCTGTTCCCAAGGATGTCCCCATGCTCCATAAGTCACCCAGAACCCTGCTGGCCCTCACTGCCATCCCCATAATGCCTGTCCTGACAGTTTCCAGCATTACAGCCTTCCTGGGTAACTGTAACTCAGGTATAAATTTCTCCTAATCAGAGTGCCCCTATTAACTTGTACTACAGTTTTAGTGCATGGATTTAACTTTTTGGCTGAATTATGGAGTTCTGTAGTACCCTGTGAATTTTCTTGTGGTCCCAAAACTTTTAGTCTGAGTTCAGGTATTCTGAAATACGAGGAGCAGGAGAATGGCTTCCTGTGAATGAGGCACTTAGATCTTTACATGCCATAGCTTTCTTTTCTGTCCGTTGCAGCTGAGAGCATATTATCTGAAGTTGGAGTTTGCCCCAAAATGTCAGTGGAATATGTCAAACATAGGTTTTTGGTTAGCACTGAAAATGTGGTGGTGGAAAGCTGACTGGATCCTTTGTAACACTAGAAATACAGCTCTGCGTGACCTTGGTTTGTGAAATTAAATGAATATTATTGAAATTTATCTGTAAAAGTTTAGCTTATCTTTTTTTGCTTTCCATATTTATAGTGCCAGCTCTGCCCAAAGTGTTGGCCAAACCCGAGAATCTGTCTGCATCTTTCATTGTTCAGGAGGGTAACATCACTGGTCATTTTTCCTGGAAGATATCCAAGGCAGACCTTCACCAGCCCATGACAGGGTTTCAAGTCACTTGGGCAGAAGTGACCACAGAGAGCCGGCAGAACAGTTTACCCAACAGCATCATTTCACAGTCACAGATACTGCCAGCAGTAAGTTCTTTGTTACTTTCTTTTGCCAGTGGCTCACTAAGTTTGTGTGTCTGTGGCTCATTTGTAATGTTTAGTGGTGATGCAGATGTCGCACACACTGGTTCTGCAGGTAAGTTGGAGCAAGAAGTGCTCAATTTTTCCTCCTTGATGATATATCAAACATTTTAAACTCTAGAACCTGGAGATGCCTTTAATTATCTATCACTGTATGTATCTGTCTATTTATAGCACCTGGTTCACTTGCAGAAGGCTCTGATTTGAGTTGAAACAGTATCTTCTGTCTCTCAGAGACCACCAAAATTTAGGGTATTTTATGCCAAGGACCATTCACTCTCACTAGAAATGTAGTATTTACACAACCAGGGCTGAAATGCACAGGGCCCAGCTGCTGGAGGAGCGCCTGAGTGAGCAGAGTGAGTGTACAAGTGCATTCATTGCATGCACTCCTCTCTCTGCCCTACCCATGCAGGATTTTATATGAGATGGAACAGCTTCAGCTGGGTCTGTTAAAGGCAGTCCCATCTCAGAATATGTGCTAATTTGCCAGGAAAACAACACGATTCCCCCCACTCTTGCTCTCTCTCCTTTCCCCTTTACTGTCTGGTCTGGTAGTAGCAGCAAATTATCCCACAGGAATAAGCAAACTTATTCTCACAACTTGCTTTGGCTTCCCCACATGGGTTGGGTACAGTGCCGACCAGAATAACTTGTCCTGTGGATCCCTGGCCAGACCAGCCTGGCTGGTGGCAGGAACACCCTGTTGTACACACTGTCCAGCATCTCTGCTCCAGCTGTCCCCTTCCTGGGACTGGGCCTTTGCAGCTTGGAAGGAGTGATTTGCTCCAACTTAAATGCAGATGATGCTTTGATTTATAGTTTTGATTTTGATTTAGATGAATGACTTCTTGTTCCTTAATACCTATCTATCTTTAGCCAAATGTATTCCCACCTGAAAATGGGAATTTCTGTAAAATTACTAAAATTATTTAGCACATGTCTAGGTGAGCTAAAAAGATAAGGAGCAATGAAAAAAGAGTCCATCACACCAAAAATTACCTTAAGAGCAGAAGACGAGTTCTTATGGTGTAACTGGGATAAATCTGAAATTAATGTCGTCACCCTTTTTTTTTACTAGTTGCAGAAGTGGCCCCAGGCCAGCCACTCTTAAATTACCAATTAGTAGAATTCACATGCAAATCCAAAATAAAAACAAGTTTATGTAATGAACATACTAATTTAAAAGAATGGTTAGGAAAATACATTTTAATTCATTTTTTAGCAATGAGCACATAACTAAAGTGATCAGCACACTTTCCATAAATGTCTGTGAGAACTTGGACCTTGTACATGTGAAACAATAGTATTATGATTAAAAAGTCTGTTCAAAGGGAATGGCAAGCAAAAAATTGAAAACTTGATCGCTCAACAAAGTGATGCATATGTTAAATCCTTTTAACGGAATTCTATGAAAATAATTTGTGGCTGCTGACATTGTTAGAACCTGTTTAAACCACTGATGTGTGTGAGTAGAGAACCATTTTTTATTTTTTTATGGTCTGAGAACTGAAGTGATTTATTTATTTTTAGGATCATTACGTTCTCACCGTGCCCAACCTGAGGCCCTCGATGCTGTACCGCTTGGAAGTTCAGGTGCTGACGACTGGTGGGGAAGGGCCAGCCACGATTAAATCCTTCCGAACGCCTGACCTTCCTCCTTTTGCACCCCACAGTAAGCACTACACTGTTCTGATATGTGCTGGTGATGTTACAATCTTCCACATGTGGAGTGGCAGCCTTTTTCAGATTTCAGTAGCATTCCATAAACTAAAGATGCATGAAAATTCTGGCTTTTTTCCCCCGATAACTGTCCATCAGCAACAGTGGATGCAAATCCAGTCTTTCTCTCACTCAGTTTCTGTGGTCTGACATTTGCCATTCTTTGCATCCGCAGCTCTTTGGCTTATGCCTGTAGCACATGGGATTCGAAGTTGGTCTGTCCTCCAGGTGCAGCCTGGAGGATTACATAGCTTCCAAGATTAGATTTTTCTGGGTTCACTCAGTTCGGCATGGGGAGAGCTTAAACATATTTCTAAAGCAATGCAAACCTCTGAATGGCCATTTCCAGCACTTCATGTGTTTCTGAAAAATGCAGCTCATTTTTGCAAAGCCAAGTAAAAATACAATGAGTTCAAAATTTATCTGCTAGAATATTTTTTTCTTTCACAGGCCCACTAAAGTTGCCTGGACTAAACATGCACATAGTTGTCAGCACAGACTCAGCGCTTACAAGCTGAAGGATTGAAAGCTGATGGTGTCACAAAGCCTTTTCAGTATGGATAAATGTTGACATTGCATGTCCAGAGTTTAATATGTGCATAATTTTCTTTTTATTTGTTTAGGACCTCATCTGAAGCAACATCATCCACATCACTACAAGCCATCCCCAGAGAAATATTAGACTGTTTCAGATGATTATACAAATAACTGAGGGAAAAAACTGAGCTCCCAAATGAGGGCTGGGTAACACACATCTGTTGGAGCAGTGAACCCAGCTTTCCAGTGGAAGTTACCATCCTGTATGATCTGTATCTACTTCTCTGTAGTTTAGCCATGAAGAATTGTGTTTGCACGGTGACCAGGATGAATCATACAGCAAGTATGGTTTCAGTACCAGCACTATTCAACAAACTGAAGATTGCATCCAACCCAACACCTGTGAGAAAATGTTCATTATATTGTTCATTATATTTTTTTCATATTTGTGTTTAAAGTAGGTTGAAATGGTGCAGCGTATACAGCTTGTTCTCTTATTGAATTCAATGTTACTATTTGCAAGGTCCTGTGATGTATACATACAATTGAAAGAGACCATGTTCTTACAGTGGATTTAAATTATCTATTTTGCTTAAATTCCTGCCTGTCACCAATTTAAGCCCTAGTGTATTTTGCTATTAAAGAATATCTCCATTTGTCTGAAATAAGGACATAAGTAAAATAAATACCAGTAGCAAAAATCCTGAAATACACAGCTTTTAATAATTGCAGTGTCACCATGGAGGAGGGTGATGATACATATGTCTTACCCATCTGGTCTAAAGTAGTAATGTTTTATCATGTAGATCTTCTATTAATATAGTCAATAGTTAAAGGATATACAGGGTAGAAATACCTTTGTAGAGAAACAAATGATAATTAATAGAATTGTTTAAAATTGATGGTAATGAATGCGACTAATTGATAGGTCCTAGAAGAATAACTTTTAAAGTCTTACTTACAAATTTTTAATACAGGCTGGTTCAAGATAAAGTATTATCTTGAATAGAAACACCAAAGTAGTTAACATGAAATTTTAGAAACTGAAATTCTGAGCCACATTTGTTATTCAAGTAGCTGTTTAGCTACTTTTTGGCTTTGAATTTTGATGCACATATTTCTTTTCCCTGTGGATCTTTAAAACAGAAGGATGGATGTATTGGCTCTGTTTTGCTGTTCTGCTTACAGAAAGAATTATGTGACAATATTCTGGCATCTGGAAAACATTGTCTTATAGTTTATTTGAATTCATTTTTCAAATTTAGACAGAAGGGTGCCCTTTTTAACCATAAGGGAATTCATATTGCCTTATTGTGCAATATAAACTGTCTAGAATAATCTGTCTCACAGAGACACATGTCTCAATAGTAAACAGAAACTGCTTGGATTTATTATTGAGAGGGTGGAAAGTATCTGCCAATAAACATCCATACAAATACCCATGATCAGCTCTTAATGTTCAAGATGTTTGAAGTGCTCCTGAATTCTTTGGCACCGCTTCTGTTGCTCCTTGAGTCATCACATCAGACTAATGTATCTCAAAACTTGACTCCAACTGGACAAAGTGGCCACTTTTTCTACCAGCAGATGCTACAGACTCATCTGTGTTTCATATTTTTCTGAGATATTCAGTAAGAGGTGCTCGGACTTTAGTGATTCATGTATTTCCCTTGTCTTGATGACAAGCTGCTTTGTGAAAAAGCAAATATGAAGAAATATCCATCTGAAACTGAGGATCAGAGCTATGTTTATCACAGTAGAATGCTCACAAAATATTCAGTTTGTCTATACGGAAGTTTACAGCATTTATACCACAGGGGGAGGAAGTAAACAGTATAAATTTCTGATCACTTGCTCATTAAAATTTCTCTACAGTTTTACCTTCAGTTTTAAAGGGCTCCTTTCCATTCTTTTCCTGTTTTGCTTGTTGTCTTCTTCGATATTCACTTAGTGACCAAGAATTTTCCCAGACATTTTCTATTGCTATGTGGTTTGGGCATTTAGCAATAGCTTGAAATATAATAAAGGCTATGGTGCTTTTAATTACTTCTATTTTCCAAAATACATTAGCAAATTAGCAGCTAAATTCTTCTTCCTAAAATCTGTAGTATAATGGTTTATTTCCATTTTTTTCAGAATACCAAAGTCCGAGATATTTTTGTCAGGATGGAAATGTTTCATGTGTATGTTTTTATAAAGAAAACAAAATTTGCATTGGACTGGTGTGCAGCACTCCTTTCATATTTGGATTGCACAGAGCATAGATGAGTCTAGATGTGATCTTTGTGATGTTTGCTGGATCAGCAGGATCAGGGAAAGTAATTACCTTAGGCTTCTCTGAAGAATTCTGTCCAAACCTTTCAATCACAGTCTGTTTTAATTGTGCTGGATCAAATCGACGGTTACTTGATTAATGTCAATGAAATTACATTTCATTCATGGTGACACTGTAAAGCATGGAACTGTAGTGGCACTGTAAGCATAGATGTTGGTCTTTGTTACAGTGATGCCAATTCGTTGAAGATAATCAGGAAGTTAGGAGCTCTGAGTCCTCATATAATCATGCTTCAGAGAAGAATCAAAGTGGTTACTGTTTGCTGATGCCACTTTCTCTGAAGCATTCTTCTATTCAAAGTAACAAGATACTTCAGAAGGACACTGAGTGGTTTTCCCTTCTGAACTAGATTGATCAAAACCATAAGATGATAAAGTGGAAATCTATTGATCAAGTGTATTATATGGAGTCCACTAAGGTGTAAATTATTCTTTTCCTTCGACAAATGATCTTACCAACTCACCTTTCAAGTCACATTCCAAATCAAAAATGAAAAATACATAGTCAACAAAGCTCATGCATGGATGTTAAATTCTCAGCTGTGAGTGATTTCCTCATTATTTTTTTTAATTTAGCAGTACAGATTTGAAGTGTTTAGTGCCTAATTCTAAAGCTTTGTTTGCTGAATCACACAGGGCATTGTCCTAATTCACGAGACTAAGCCACATTAAACGTTTAATTCAGCAATAGAGTTGCAATTTGCTACTTAACTCCCTAGTTAAAGATCTATTTTCTCTAATGATATTGTGTTATTTAGAGTTAATACTAGGATGATATTAGAGATATTGGGATGTTTTAAGATATTCTGCACCTTTACACTAATGTATTATTTACTGTGTACGATTCTGATGGATTTGTCAGTTGAATTCAGGATGCATTTTGTTTATCTTTATTTCTTAAAGGAGAATTATAAGATTATGCTATTTTTGCTAACTGCTTTGTGATGTGGATTTTTTTGTTTGTTGGTGATTTTGTATAAGAAGAAACTGGTTTGTTCTCGTTATGTCTTTTTTTGACCATTTTTGACTTGTTTAGAGAGCAGGAGAAAATAAGACAGAACTTGTGCTATATCATCCATGTGTACCAACTTGAATATTCATTAAGAATGTAGCACACAGACAATAAATAGTAAGTCTGAACATCCTCAAGTTAGTGGCTTCAGAAAGAGCTGAGGGCATGGTGTGGTAGTGCTGACACTGACATTGATACTTGTCATGGTCACACACAAAGTCATTGCTAATGTGAATGCTAATTGGAATTAGCAGAACTGTATAGAAACCTTAATAATGAATCAATTTATTTCACAATACTTTCATCTTTATGCTCCTAGCTGAAGTCAGGGAGAGTTTCCAATAAGCAGGTCCTAATTCAGGAAGGCTGGCACAAAGGAAGCCGCTGGGATGGAAGCAAACCTGTGTAGTTAAGAATGAGCTTTAATGATGCTTCAAATCAAGTGTGGATGTCAAAGTTTGAATAATGTCTTAAATCAGGGCCTTGTAAAACAAAGTGGGGGAAACAGACAGTTCTAAATTCTGTGTAAATCACCATAAAAGTTTTTATTTTTGTGTATATGTAAATGTCATAGTGATATTGACTTATTTATTAATTCATTTTCTTATACTATGTGCCAAGTATGTTCCTACCCTTTTGATCAGTACCTGTGAACATCAATTAGTAAAAATAATGTTATGCAAAACTTGTGCATTTTAACCAGGAATATGCTACTAATAAGCTGTTGCATGTAGTTTTCAATGATTAAGAAAACCCTTTATTTAAAAAAATGTAAATGGATACCTGCAGATGTTGATGATTATATGTGGGTTTGCATGCCAAAACTCATTGTTCAGTTGTGGGCATGAAATGTATCGACTGTATTACCTCTACTGATATATTAGTAAGGTACAATTTACAAAGTAATTAACAGAGCTCTATATGTAAAATTTTTCCTTTTTACTTAATTATGTTGTAGTAGAGGTAACAAATGCTTCTCTGTTACCCAAATTGGCTGTAGAAATTATGTTCCTATAACAGTCATTTAAAGTCAATATTTATTTATGTATGTAATACAAAAAGATTGGTCTTATGTGTTTGTCCTGTTATTTAGAGAAAAAAAATATACACTTCTTGTAAAAACATTTTGTAAAAAAATATAATTGTAAATAGTCTGATTTCTTTTACTCACTATTTTCATGTTTAGAATTTGTACATACTGTTTATGTAATAAACTATCCTACATCGACATATTGGTTCATTATCTCTTCCATACAGAATTTAGAATTTTTCCTTTCTTGAGTTGAAGAGATAGACATTTAAGAAAAATCAGTGTCACACCAAGTACCTCTGCTTCATCTAAATTTCATTGTGTATCAAGTCATACTATTTTATCCTCTCTTTACTGTATAATTTTGTTTTCTTTAGATAGTCATCAAAATAATCTGACAATAAATTTAAGTATCATTTAAGTAATTTACATTATAAACCACTTCTGGAAGTAAAAAGTCATAAGAGCTTGCCCAAAAAGGCATAAGAGCTTGCCCTTTCTCTATGCTAACTGGATAGTTCCCAGTGAAGATTTGTTGATCCTTTTGTTATGCTAACTTAAATTAATTAAGTTGCTGGATCTTTGCCAGTGGCCCGATGCTGCAAGCCAAGATTTTCATGACTGAAACTCATGATGAGTCTGTGTATGTACTAGATTTGGAGTATTTTCTGTTCTAAAGTGCAGTATCCCATACTTTAAATTCTGTATTTTTAACAAATATAAATATCTGTCTTAGTACAAATATTTAACTGTTTCAAATTCTCATAGATACACTATTATTTTCAGGTGCAATATCCTTAGTTTGGAGATGCACCTTTGGGTAACTCTTGACTTAGCTAATAAACATTAATTTTTTTGTTAACTTGATCAAAAACTCCAGAATTTCCTGGTATTTCTATCTCATTAGAGTAAGTGTTTACATTTCTGGTTTTGGTTTTCTTTTTACATAAATGGATAATGTTTTCAAGCACCCCTAGTGTTTAATTTCTCTGCAAGTTGGACTATTTTTATAATATTTGCTGTTGTGTTTCAATAAACCCAGATAGGAATGATATATCACCTGAATAGGTGAATGGGTAAGTTGTCAAAATAAATGCTTGAAGTGTTCTATACACTGTAATTCAGAATAACCACTCATTTTTTTCTTTCCATATCTTCAAAGAAATGTTTTATTCTACATTTGATTAAAGGACATAGTGACCAGATTAAATAAAGCATATGAAATAAAGCAAATTTGCTATATATTGAATAGTATTCATCATTTTGGAAGTGGGTTTTGCCACTTGTGCTTTTGTACAACCTGGCTTTTGTGCACCTAAAACCAGAATACTCTCAAATGATTTCATTTCATAAAAAAATTAATAAAATGAAAGCTTGTTCCAGTACAAAACCAACCAACCAAACAAACCCACCCTTCATATTTCTGTTTTCTTACTACAGGTGTTGTATTGTCATTGTCTGAATCTCTGCCAGCCTCCTTGAGGAAGGCCTTGGGCCAAAACAGTGGCTGCCAGCCCCAGAGTGGCAGTGCAGCACCTGGGAGGGTAAAGCAAGCACCAGGGAGAGCAGTGAGAATGTAAGCTTTGAAACAGAGCCAATGTGCAAGGAGTGAATTGCTGTGTCCCCTTTGCATTGTGCTTAATTTCCTTCTTGCTTCTGCCCAAGGTGCTGGCAGGAGCACAGATGAATATTTAATAGATGCCTTGCTATAAGCATTTACTGAGAGTGCTGTGAGGCAAAGAAACTAAAGAATTTATGAATGCTTTCTGTACCCAGTTCCTTACATGTGCTGGTGATTTATTCATGTTACTTAATAATGGGCTGCATTCAGCAGCTCGGTTTCTTCTCAATGGAAAATCAACTTTGGAAACAGTGGACTGTCATTTTTCAGGAGAGTTAGGCAAATAGACTGCACACCAATATCCCTTTCTATTTGTGTGCAAAAGTATTTGTAGAGCAAATAGAGCTTGCTTGTCTTTTACACAAGCTGTTCAGTATTAATGTGTGCAATAGGTTCAAAAGTTTGTTTTTTAAAGTAACTTTGGTTTTGTTGATTAGTAATGATAAATCAACATATTTATCATATTTTTATATTTTATTTAGAAAATATTGCCTGATACAAATGGTTCAGACTGCACAGGTTTTAGTAGATGCAGAGTGCTAAGCTAGAATTTCCATGCTCTTATTTTATGTAAGCGAAAGGTAGAGGAAGCACTGGGAACAGAAGAGCATAGGTGGCACAAAAAGAATCTGCACACCTGATGTATTAATTTCTTTGCCAATATCCAATTTCTAGTATTAATTCCAGTATTTGTAGTCATCTGCAAACGTTCAAATTAATATTTTAAATTTCTTTTCTGAGACATGCTGCAATACTTGCTTGAAATAGAAGTATTTCAGACTTCCAGTGAATGTGCCTGCAAGCCAAGATCTGCTAGACTGTAACCATAAAACAGGAGTTTACAAGAAAAAAATAATCTGGTGAGTGCTAGCTGTCCTCTCAGAGTTATGGACAACTGTTATTTTTGCTTGGTGTTTATTGAATCATACTGTAGACAAAGAAGATCCATACACATTTTCCCCGTTCTGTGAGGGAAATGCCTCTTGTCACAAAGGATAGCATTTAATTGGTGAAAGTGCTTCAGGAATGGCTGAGTCACCAGAGGCTGACAGTAGATTTACACTAGTGAATGAACCCAGTATTTTTTTATTTGTCTGAAGATGGTGCTGATTTCTCTTGTCTTTTAACCTGCACTTGAAGGGGGTTTTAGTTTTGCTTTATAGTGGATCTGTGTGCATTACTTTTGTCTCTTGCTATTCTTCCTCATATATGATACACTGAAAGCATGTTTCTCCTCATTGCTTAATGCTGTGAAGATTTACGTTTATGATACCTTTCCAATAGAAAAGAAATCCATTAAGATAATATATATTAATGTATTTGGAGCAGATTTCAGTTAGTTTTCTTGTCAGCAAAGCAATATTTGTTTTCCGATATTAAGAATATTTGCAGCTGTATCTCATTTAAATTATTATGTTCACAAAATGGTTTTGTAGAATAGAAAACCTGTCTTTCTACACATCAGCCAGGCTGGCCACAAGAAATAGTTGTGAGCACACAAAATTAAATATTAAATGGATAGATAAAACTCACATTTGCATTGATAAATGCCATTAAGAATAATTTATGTTTTTAGGTTAACTAAATATGTGTCACTGGGTAAAATGGATCCCAGTTCATCTGCAAAACTGATAACGTCCTAAGGTGATCCCGTATTTATTTTGTAGGCGATTTTGTAGCATTTGTTAGTAACTTTGTAAAAATATGTGGAAAAAACCCCCAATTTTTATTTCAGAATTTTATATACAGTTGTTGGGAAACTGAGTCAAACAACATAATCAATGTTTTCATTAGCTCCAAACTTTATCTAGGAGACTTGTTCTTTTATCTCAGCTAACCTCAAAATCTCTAGAAATCTCTGTCAGAGATGATGGGTTGCTCAGAGCCTTGTCCTTTCATCTTTTGTAGATAATGAAGAATGGGCTCTCCACATCCTCTCTTATTAATTACTTGTGAAATAACAGTGAGGCAAGCAGTGACATCTTAAATATCAAGGAAATTGTGTGGGAAAAAAACCCCCACATGACATAAACGACTTCAATTGTGTTATGGGCCTGTCAAATTACAAAGAAATTGAAAAATATTCTTTTAAGTGAAAGCTTATACATTCTTTAATTCTCAGTAGGTTTGTGATTAAAACATTCATGATTAAAACTGCTCCTGGGAATGCAAAGCTAAAAGAAAATGAAACCTGCAACTTCTCAATATATTTTTATTTTTCAGACATTAGATATTTCTCAAGTCTTGAGAAGCAAGAACTTGATCAGCCATATTTCTAAGGAATTTACTAGTTGCTTAATTTGCAAAATTCTGTTAATTAGGATTCACATGGTATTTGACCATATTAACATTCTATGAGTTTTTCAATATTAAATTTATGATGACAATGGCCCGTTTCTGTTGCTTCTTTTATATGCCTCAAGTTGTTGGTTTGAGGAACTGCAGCTACCAAAATTGTTTGTACTCCTTGGTCCGGTAGCACATTCCTCTTAGCAGGATATGAGCTTCTGAGGAGACCAGCAAGGGCTCAGGTCAGCTCAGCTGAGGTGAGTGGGTCAGGCTGCTGTGGAAGTGTGTGCTGGGCACCCAGCTGGCTCTGCTTGTGCCAGAGGTGTTCCCAGGGCCTGGGGTTGTCAGGGATACAGGGGGTGACTGTCTGCATGCAGAAAGAAAGGAGTGCCTTCAGTGAAAATGCTGTGGAAAGGCCACTTGTCCTGCTGCAGAGATAGAGAGTGAGGGGGGAATAAAGATTCAGCACAGAGGTGCCCACTAACCCAAGGTGAGAGAGGTGTAGTGACTGCGTGAGCATAACCTTGACAAAAGGAGCAAACAGGTCATAGAAGCCATCCTGGTCACAGGGAGATGTCCCTGCTGTTGAAGCAATGTGTCCACAGCAAGGGCAGAGAGGAGCCCCTCACACCCAGTACAGTCTTTTTGAGGAGAGGGAGGGTGGCCATGATGCAAAAAGACTGACACAAATCCCATCCATTGTTGGAATCCATGCAGACCTTCTGCCATGGAACTTTGGTTTGTGGAAGATTCATTAAAATCCCTCTGTTTGCCGCTAGCCCAGACGTATGCAGATGCAGACCTGCAACAAGGGGACCTCAGTGCAGAGTATCACCACGGCTGGGGTACTAAATGGAATGAAAGTAATAGGAAAATAGGTGTGAATTTGGGTCTCCCTGCACATCTCTTTTTTGTGCATTTGGACTGCTCAAGGTATAGTCAGGCTGCCCACAAATACAGTAATTGTGCGCTGACATGGGACAGCCCTCTGTAAAGAGCAAAGAAATCTGCTTCTGGTCTCTGTCAAGCTGCTATCATTATTCTAGTAAACTCTCCCATGGTATTCATATGGAATAAGTATATACTCCCATGGAATACTTAACTTTCTCTTAAGAATTTATCTTTACCCAACCTATGAATCTGTTTGTTTAAGTCACTGTGAGAAGAAACCTATACTAAAATGACTTAAAGGAGAACATGAAATATTTTAGTAAGGTAAAAAATGAAAAAAAAAATTCAAAGAACTTTGTTTTTCTTTTACATATTACTTAAACACTCAGAAACTATGCAAATACATAAAGAATGAAGTGAAAAAAATCTTCAGAAGCTTGGAGAGACCATTTCCACAAATTCTATACTGTCAGTCTGTGTAAAATGTTTCTAATGTGTCATGGGAATCAAAAAAACTCTTGTACAAAGTTTGGAAGCCTTTAGTTCCAGCATATCATTGAGGCTGGACATTTCGGAATACTGCAATTATTTATTAACATTGTATTACTGTTAATGCTTTTTAATGTTGTTAAGAAATGTATACATGGCTTAGCTAAGCGATGACTGACATCAGCTCTTAAAGGCCCACTACACTGTCAGTTCAGTAATGACTGCTGCTGTGGTGTTTCCATGTTCTTTAGCCAGATGAGCTGAAAGGATGGTAAAAATGCATAAGCAAAAGGCATGTAAAAATCCCTTGTTTCATGATTTTATGCCGTTATTGCCAGATTTAGGCCAAGCTTCTCCTAGTTGCTTTTAATCTCCTCAATGATTGTAATTTGGTTAAGGGTTTCAGTTTCTGGAATCCTGTTAATGCTGAGTTTGTTGAAGGCGCACGCCTTCCCCATGTCACAGAGATAGACTTTGCCCTAAAAAAGGGACCTCCTGTGTCCCCAGGGCTACTGAGCACTGTCCGTAACCACTCCATCTGGTTCCAGGGATCATCTCTTGCAAAGTCTCTACAAATCACAGTCACCTCTGACCTTAAATTCATTTTAAATTTAATAGTAGCATTGCCAGATTTGAAACCAACAAACCAAACCTGCTTATCATTGTTGACTTTGAAAACAGACCCTTGGGTCTGTGAACCATTTACCCTGTATTTGGTGACTTTCCTAATTCTTTCTTTTTGAGAGATAATCCTTCTGACTTTTCATTTATGCCCTCAATGTTGACAGCTTCTGTTGTCTGAGCCTCTGCCCTCTCTGTTGTGTTTTGCTTTGCCCCTAAGAGCCATAATTCTGCCATGGGAAGTCCACTCTTCTAAAGAGCATTTTTATGGGTTCCCCATTTCTTTAGGGAGCTTGCTTTTGCTTTTTGTTGACTGCTGTTCCCCTATTTTTTTCATTGGATATCTTGAATTTTGCCTGAATTGGACAGTGATGCTTCACTATTCATTTAAGACAAAATACAATTAGCAACTACAAGACTTTTTTTAAAATTCCAATTGCAAAACACTGTCATGTATACCTCATCTCAAAATTTTCAATTTCTTGGTTATACATCAACTCAACAAATTTTTTATGCTAGAATTATAGAAATAAACATCTTCACAGCAGCTAATCAGTATGTGACAAAAAGATTGATTTGATATTATACTAAGTTTCCCTTAAAATGTTTCCGAAGGATGACATTGTCTATGGCACTGCACTTCATGTGTACGTTCATTTCACAGTAAACTTGGACTATTTACAAGACTCCATTTCAGGAAGTATTTCAAGAATTCAACCAGAGGTTTTGCTAAAGAAAAATACTATTACTAAAGATGTTTATCTTCTCTTCAACCTCTTACCCCTAAGGATAGATGAGTTTTATCCTACAGTACTTTTAATTGCCATTGGTGAAATAATCACCAGAATTGCCAAACTCTATATGCTTTAAAAAGTACTAGATTTTTCTAAAGAGAGAAAATATGAGGTTTCATTTTGTTTGTTTTTTTTTTTTTTTTTTTCAGTTTAATGTACCTTCTGGTTTATTGACAATCAATATGTATGTTTCTGAGCTTTTTTTCCCTATAAATAGAAAAGTTATAGTTTTAAAAGAGCGAGAGAAATTGAGAGCGGTTGGAGGAGAAGACTGTGAAATTCTCATGAAGTTAAGAATTCAAAAGACTAGGCTGAATGAGAAACACCAAGTAACACCTCTTTTGTTATGAGATTGTAAAATTTGTCAATGGCAGTGGTGATGAGCCTGAAAATGGGACCCATCTGTTGACGTGACTTGACATTGTAGGAGACGTTCACTCTGAGGAGCCTAAATCCTTGTGATGCTGAAATATTGCCAAGACTCCTCCAAACCTCTGGACACTCTTTCATGCCTGTGTTGCATGTGGGTGTTTATAACACTGCTGGGAATGGGTTTACACAGATTAGAAGCTACTGTAAGGATCTGGAATGGGGAGGTGAGGGGGTCAAGAGCTCAGGTGGCTTTTTTGTTAATTCTGCTGATCAAAGGTCAAGACTTAGGGACAGATGTGACCTGGAGATAAATATGTCTGTGAACAGATGGTACTGCCAGCAGAATGTCAGCTGCCTTGACCAGGGAATAATGTTCCATAAACCCTATGACACAAAGAAGAACTGCACCTCTCTCACACTAATTTACTGATTTATTGAGACAGGTTCACAAAACTCACTCGTTTGGCATGAACTATTCCTCCCTTTAAAAATTCTAAATATTGGCAGAAAAAAAAATTATTTGCCATAAGGTCAGAGAAGGGACAAAGAAGAGAATGGTGGGTTGGTTAACAAATATATTCTATAGTGTAGGGATTAACTAGGAGGAAGCAGAGGCTTTATTACATGGGCAACAATTTGCTGTAAGTGGCATTTTGTTGATTAAAAACTTCTTGGATGATTGACATATGTCACAGCATTAATAATTGAAGGATAAAGTTTGCTCAGAAAAGGCAAGCAGAAGACTAATGCAGAAGCAGGATGATAAATATCTAATGGGCTGAAATTAAAATATTAAATATTAGTATTTTATATTAGTGGAGAAAATAAAGCACTAGGGAACATGGCCTGAGGAGATCCCATGTGGTTTCCAGGGCTTAAGAGACACTAAAATAAAATAGTTCCTAAGTTTTGTAGGTTTTGGTTTTTTTTCAGGAATGTGAATGTTAAAAGGAATGTTAGAAAGTCTCATCCAGCATTAAATATATGAGGCTTCCACTCCTACATTAAATATACTGGGCTCCTACTTCATTCCTGGAAGACTTGTTTTCAGGAGAGGTAGATATCTGAGTAGATGCAGCACAAGGAAAATGGACAGTGAGAAAGTCTCCAAGAAGTGCCACCAGATACTTTGAGCTCATTTCATTTGCCAGTCTTTTACTGTTTCCCTAACAGTCACATAGTGGTTGCTATGTGTTGTCTTCCAAAAAGATGAAAATGCCCTTTTATTGCATTAAACATCTCTATTTTTTGTTTAACCTTATAGCAGTAATTTTCATTTTACGTTCAATTTTGGTTTTCGGTGTAAAGCAGCAAAGCTATCAGTTGCACACACTTTATGTGATTGTTACACGTTCAGTTTCTGTGTCCTATCCATGACATTGCTGTTCATTCAATCATTGTGCTGCATGTTTCAAAGTTTAGGAATCTGTCTCACTGTTCAAAGTCACTGTCCTTGAAGAGCATTCCTAGACCTGTTCCAGTTCCCAGTTGAAGTCTGAACATTTCCATTACCTATTGCATATGGTGTTCCCAGGTAGTGGAGCACCATTTCTCAGTCCAGTGTTCAAGCAAATCACTGTGTCTACTTCACTTAGAAAGAAAAGTGAAAGCCGGTTAGTACCCTTGCCTGAAAGAAGCTTTCCCACTTCTCATAAATGCCTGCATATCTTTTGTGCAACGTTTTAGTGGAACCTTCAAGAAACTGCAAAGTTATTCTCATTGGTTCCCAAAGGACCTGAAAGGGAAAGGGCAGAATGGAAAGCACAATTTGCAAATTAAAGTGATGACAATTGTTTAGTGCAAAATGGTGTAGATAATTTTATATTGAAATTAACATGGGTGTGGCTGGAATGCAATGTATAAGACATTCTGAAAACTGAAGTTGTTAGGATGAATATCAAATGCAGAGGCATAAAGTATAGCTCATGCATTTCTAAAGTAGATGAAGGTAACTGCAGAATTAGCTGTTTTTTAAGGATTATTCTCTTTAATTTTCCAGTATTTATTATTATTTGAAACACAGAAGCTCTTACTGCTAAATCAAAAATTACTAGCTTCTAATATGAGTTGCTTATATTTTTGTTCTATTTAGAACTTGAATTCCTAGCTCTGGACTCACTATTATACTTCTCAGAAAATAGGTATATAATTCTAACAATACTGTTACTAGTGCAAGATTGCTTCTGATTGCCTTTATGAAGGGTCTTATTTTTAAGAGGACTCCTGTTAGAATTGAAAGGGGTCATAGGATCCCATTACTTTTAGGAGCAGTTCCTTTGACTTCAGTGAATATAGAGTACTTATCTGTTTCATAGTATGAAATGGAGATCTCAAGAAGAACCTGTCCCAGCTTTTTTTAAGCTGAATTTTGTCTGCATAATTATTGCACTGGTGTAACAGATGTGCAGGAGTACGACTTAGAAGCTTCTCTAGTGCTTTTCATTACATCAAAAGATAATATTTACTTATACAAATATCTAGGCATATTTCGTTTGTCCATGAGTAATCCTATTAATAAATTAGTAAATCCAAGCCTTAATCAATTCTGATTTTTACCATACTATTGCAGGAATGTTATCTAAGCTGGTCGTGGTATATTTTCACTTGTTTTGAAGCAAATTTATGTCTGATAGATGAAAAATACCAGATGTATTTTAGAAATTTTTTATCACCTCAGAATGTAAAGGCGATGTTGCAGGAGGTCATACACTATTATTTGCTTTATGTAAAAATGTTTTAAAATTTCTTGTAAATTAAGTAAAACTTTGGGAAAAAGTTAGACTGCTTTCATTTTGTATCTTTTAATAGAAAAATACAGTGGAAGATAAAAAAGTATTGGTTAAATAGAAAAAAGCCATATAGAAAGTCAAAGTTTCAGTAATGTATATGCACTGTGTGTTTGCAGTTATTCATCACCAGAAATATTGCTGCTTGAGGAAAGGTTAGTATTGACTAGGAGTTTCCACTATAACTAAATAATTCTCCATGCTTCACCACTTTTGTGCAATTCATTTCTGTCAGGTCTGTTTATGATGACATTTACCTTAATGCTGTTTATTGTATGGAAAAAGCTGTGACCACCTGGCTGCACAGTGCTGGACAGGTACTGTACAGGAAGTGTACACCACAGAAATGGATGTAGTCAAAGGACTGGAGTCCAGTACAGTCCTACTGCAGAGAATTAAACAGAAGTGCTGCCAGACACTGTCAGCAGGTAAAGCTAACTTCTTCCTGAGGGCTGAGGACAGAGGAAATTTGGCTTAATTCAAAGCATCAAAGTTGCTATATTAACTTTGGCAAGTAAATCACTGAATTTTGCTGTTTCCTGATTTCTTGCCCTACTGAAATGTAGATAACAGCAATTTCTTGTTATTATTTAGGTAATAAATTTGTCTGACTAGAGATGAAATTTTACCTAAAATCCTATAATGCATCAATAAATATATTCTCAAGCTCCTAGGTGTTTCTTTGGTAGGAAATAAGTAAAGACAGGGAATTTCAAAAGAAAAATATTCACTCTGTACTCTAGAATTTTTGACTTTATTGGATATTTTAAAAAATACCAAATTTAATTAGTTTAATAAGGTAATATTACCTTCCTTTTAATAAAGTTTAATAAAGTCTGCTGCTAGAACAAGCAATCTATACTACATGATAAATGATCCCCTTCTTGTCATCTTTTCTCTCTTCTGCTTGCTGGTTCTCTTCCCAAATTTTTTCACCAATCCTAATATGGATACAGTACAGCTGGTGTCCTCCCCAGTTGTATATCTTCAGGAGGAGAAAGAAGTAGATGTTCTCACAAAATTATGCATATATGAAGCAAGTGTACAACCCAAAGCTGTTTTCTCTGAACAGGCAACAGTTAGAAAATCTATACAGGGAGAACACGTTTGAGGATCTTGGACTGATTCGCTTTTTATGTGGTAGTGCTGTGTTTGAAACAAGAAAGTAAAAACAAGAGGACCATAATTTATTCAAAAATTTAATAGACATGGCTAGTCTGCAAAATTTTGCTCTGAGTCCTGATTTAACTTTTGCATCATGTCACAGATATTTCAACTCTTTCAGTTCTGCTGCTTGATGTGGAAGTCCAATGTTTGGGATGCCAGGGGTTTTATGGATCTCCTCACAGCTACTACAGCATCTCAGAATCTGTGTAGACATATTCTTTCCTTTAATAATGCTCATAATACTCACTGTCATCTACAGTAATGTTACTAAGATAGAACTGTATTTTATATCAGAGTTTCTCACAGATTGGGTTGTTTCTGTCCAGCCAAAGAGAAATGCAAGCATACCTGGTTAAACACCTGAAACTGTAGCTGAACTGAATGCTAACAGTAGAAAAGGAAACATCCTTCCTGCCATAACCTAATCAGGAAAGAGTTTGCATTCTCATTAGAAATCTGAAAGGCAAGAGAAATATTAATCTACATATGGGGAAAAATGTTGTTATGACAATTATCCCTCAAGGTCAAGAGCAAGTTAACAAGTTCATCTTTCACTCCAGAAGGCAAAAGCACGGATGTTAAAATCCTTAAAATTGAGCTTACAATGAGAAAATAGAGTGCCATTTCCTTTTAGCCAGCAGCATCAAAGATGCAATCAATAAATTCACCCTGTAGCAGCGTCCGTATACTAAGAAACTGTCTTGAGGGAAATAATATTACTTCAGTCCTATATAATTCAAAGCTCCTTGAACTGGAGTTCTCTGAAGATAAAAGACTACCTTCTCAGCTACTGTAAATCAACATAGCTATTTTGACGCTAAGGTGCTATCAATTAAAGTGTATTTTTGCAAGACTCCATTGCCCTCTCGCTCAATAGTGACTTTAATAATGCTTTATTTAGTCTCTACTGGTTTATGCCATCTGGTCACACCATAAAGAGTGAGGCAATTTTTTCCTCCCAGGTATTACTTTCCTTGGTGAAGGTCTTCGGCCACAAATTAATTTTATTGTAAAGTTGTTTTAAAGGAATTGATTCTCACAAATCCTTGCAAGGATTGCACTCCTATGTTGCTGTCATGTTATTCCACTCTTAGCAGGACTATTTTGCAGTTGGCTCTGGCTTGCTGAATTACATTACCCTAATTGGTAAGTATTAGTTTTTTCTCTTTCCATGCTGAAAGATTTGGCATACCACCACATTCTTCACAAACCAAACTTTTCCACAGCAGGCAGTTTCTCTGAATATATTTTTACATCTTTCCTAAGAATGAAATCAACATAATGAGAAGGAGCATGAAGGAAGTCAATAAAGATTTATTAAACAAGAACCTTTGACTACCTCATGTTCTTTCATTTCAGTCCTCTCAGTGTCCCAGAATCGCTCAGCTTCATTAGAGATAACAGACAACTCAGGTCACAGGACAAAAAAAGAGTGCAATTTGCTAACAAATGGTTAGGACAAAAATAATAATTCAGAATTTCCCATTATTTCTTTATACGATGGATACATGATGGAAAAGACTTAACTTCTTATCTATTTTTTACGGGTCTGAATTATTTCCACATTACAGATTCTTGGCATAAACTCTTCTCTGGGTAGTACCAAAGTAGGTTACACTAGAATTTTCATCTAAAAAAAAAGGTTAAACTTTTCTGGAAAGGTGAATTTATGGAAAATGTACAATATTTGACTTGAAGATATGCATATTTATTTATTTTATATATATAGTAAAAGTGTGATCATATAGAGTTTTAATTATTCAAATTAATTTGTGCATATTTAGTATTACAAATAAATAATAGAAAATACTCTCAGTATTGAAGACTACATATTTTATAATATTTTATAATCTCATAATTATAGTATGTGGCGTTGAAGTTATCACATATTCAGTGACCTTATATTCTAATACATCTGTTAAATGCACAATAGAATTAACTTCCAATCATAAAATGATTATAAACAGCATTCATGTTTGCTAAGATATTATATAATTCTCCTTGCAAGGAGAATTAATTAATTTCCAACTTGAGTTTTACCAATACAAATTCAAAGGCAATTAGATTATATCAGGGTCCAAGCAGTGGCATTTCAGATTTTTATGTATGTAATCATGACTAAAATCTGCTGTGATGATAGCATTTTACTTAGCTTGTAGTTTCCTTGGCTTCATTTATCTAATTGATTTGAAGGGCATGCAAATGGTAATAGCATTCCCTGTAATCTTAACATTATGCAGTTACCCCAGAGCTGCAACAGATTAACTTCTGACTCAGATACTGCAGCTGATAACGTGAAAGCCTAATTCAAAGCAAAGTAAGGAACTGTGAAAATCATTTATGGTTGTTACACTTCAATATATATCTCTGTGTAAGTTAAGAAATAAATATGTAGAAGTTGTTTAGCACCAATAACATACTTGATTCTGTATTTCTACCCAAGACTAATTTACCTTTCCCACCTTGTGAAATGCAGACTAAGAGGAAGTAATCACTTCAGGTAACTTTTCCTTTTTCTTTGACAGTAAATAAATTTACGAACAAACGAACAACAACAACAACCAAAAAAACAACTCTTCATCTGCAACTCACCTGCGCACAGAGAGTTTTTTAAGGGAGGTATAATTGTAGCAAGCAGATGGCAACAGCAAACACATGGCAACAATTGGAAAAATGAGTTGAGAAAAGGACAATAAATTGAGAGCCAGCCCTGACAACAGTGCAAACAAGGTGAAGGGGATGGTGATGGGGTATACTCAAGGAATTAGCTAGAGTAGAGCTGAGCAAACAAAACAAAAAGCAAAAACTGTATAGACTGCCAGTAGTTATGAATTAAATAGAGGAATCAACTCTGAAATAACTTACTGAAAAGAGGGGCAAAGGTAGCATGAGCAGGAATATGCATTTTAGATAATCTGAAATGAAGGTGTATGTGCTTCTCCCATAACACATCACATATTTCAAAATAAATGTCAAGGTTATGTGAGAGGCAAATTAAGCATCTTTATGGCCCTGGCTTCAAGGTAGATGTTCTAATGGCACAAGAAGAGTCAATATTGTCATTATGGAGAAAAATAGCAAAGATGTGCCCAAAGAATAGATTTTTTTTTTCCTTATCTTCAAAGAAATAGAAACCTTGCTTTTTCAAAACAGCAGTAATGTAAAAGTAAAAGACTGCTTTTTACTTACTGTCAAATATTCAAAAAGATGTGCGAAAAAGAAGAAAAATGCAACAAAAAGCTCTGGCTTCTGTCGGTTTCACATTGCTGGGAAAGTAGTATTCTGATGTTATCATGAAATGAGAACAGCAGGTGTGTAACTATGATCACGTTTTATTTGTAACAAACAAAGGGTGGTGAAAGATGGGGGAGAACAGCACCAAAAGCAGGGCAGGGGAGAGGGATTTAAACAGCAGCGGATTAATAGGATATTGAGAAGGGAGAGCACTAAAGGAAACAGGCATAAAGGCAGATAATTTAAACCCTACCATATAAAAAACTCTGCTTTTCAGATCCTTTATTATTACACCAACAAGCAATGGGTATACCTTTTAAAAAATAATCAAATTATTCCATTAGTACACTAACACACAGGCATGGATGGGGTGAGGCAAATGCACAACTCTGACAGTGATAATCCCTGTGTTGCTACAGCTGTCTGGGTGGAACCTCCTAAAAAGCTTTTTTCCATCCAACCACCTACTAAAAACACAGATGCCAGGACCTTAGTGGCATTCCAACACTGTTTTTCCTGGAATGAAGAGAGAATTGTGAGCTATTCCTACCTACAGAGAGCTTCACTTTGCACAACTATATAGTGCAGAGCAGCAGCTTTTCTTTGGTGGGGGGTGGGGGAAGATTCAGAAGCTTTGCAGTCATGAGAAACCAAAGGTCTCTCAGAATACAGTTAGACCTCCCAAGAATTTCCAGAAAATAATCATTAACCAAAAATGTTAACTTACTTCATTTCCTAAAAGCGTGGCTTATTTCCCCAGCATGTGTTTACATTACCCCACTGAGTTGCTTCTTCTTTGCTGTTGTAACTTCTGTGGTTAACAATACTACTGACAGTATTATCCTGTGTGCTTAAAAACTCTGGCCTAAGCTTTTATATCACCACAAATGAACAAGCTTTTGTTTTTTGCCCTAAGCATGAGCAGAGATTTTATCCTTTGAGAATTTATGTATGTGCAAAATAGAGCAGTCTTTAGTAAGGGCAAACAGGGCCTTGGAATTTGAGAAACCCCAGTGCTAATTCAATGCTTATGGAACAACAAAAAAATTTGGCTCCCCTGTGGTATTTCCATTCAAGTTGGAGAAAAAGTGTCTGTCTGATTGTCTACCTTTTGTAGGGATATAAATAATTGAGTTGCTTAAGCTCATTGATTCGTTACACATGCAGATGCCAAGCTTTGGGAAAACCCAGCGAACAAAACTTTTGCAACCACAGATGACTCCAGGTACCTCAGACTTCACTTACAAATTGTAGTTCTAGCATTAATAGTAATTACCTCATCTGTATTCCAGGCATTTTGAAGTGACTGCATGTTGATCCCGTTCCAGCTGGATGGACTGCTGCCCCTACAAATATTGCACAGCAGCTCTGTGTGTTGGATAAGGAGATTTCCCAGCTCTGCTAGGGTATTGGAAGAGGGGTTTTACTGAAAAGTTGGTTTCATTGTGCATCATTCTCCACAGCTGACATCCACATCATCTGAGACCCCAAATGAAAAGGTTTTTATGCTAAAGGTAACCCAGGAGAGGGTTTTACTTCTTATCCTTTTCCTTTTCCTTTTCATTTTCATTTTCCTTTTCCCTAACTTCTTAGTCCTTAATAGTCACCTACCTATCAGAACCATAGTTTGGTATGGTTAGGATGTATTCTAGCTGTAAGTACAAATGGTGTATAAGAAACATATGAAAATGAGGCTGTCAAAATCTATGATTTTCCTTTCTTCCTGAAGAAATGAAGATTGGTACTCCAAATGTTCTAACACCTGTTTATATATAGCTTATTTTACACTGCTATTTTTTCTTATTTTCTAAATTCCTTTATATTTTTCACTGCAACTCCCACATTAACAAACCCTATCAACAAATATGCCCACCCTTTCTCACACAGAGCTGAGAAGACAACAGAGACACTGACAGTCCACTGCTGTTAATGGGGGCCTTATGAGTTACTGCCGGTGTGTCTGGTTCAAAAATTGAAGTTTTGTAATTATTGACAAAATCACTATAGTCTAGAGCCATGGAAATGATAAAATATCTTTTTTAAATCACCTGATCCCCACTCAAATTTCTCCTTCCATTTCCATAACTCCTTCACCCATCTCAGAACAATTTGGAGAATTAGTACCATCAGCACTGCTGAGCATAATAGTAAACTATCTTCTACCAGTGAGAACATGGCTCTCCTTGTAAAAGAGAAAGAAATTTGAAGGACTTTTTAATAGAAAAATGGGAACCACAAAATTTTTCTATGTTATGTCTAAGATAATTCTGTGGATGATTTAAAGAATTCTTACTTCTGCTGAAGTGATTCTATCATCCATAGTATAAAGTAAGCCTAAAGTAGTAAATCTTTTTGGAATTAATGAAAACATGAATGCAACAAGCCTGGAGATATATGCATTTTCCTTTGGCTTTGAATTGAAGATGTTGTGTCTGCCAAACTCACTTCCACGATGTTAAATGGCAAAAAAATTTGGGCTTTGATGTAAATGCTTTGAACTACTGCTATCTAAAGTGAGCTTCCAGGCAAGTGACAATACCCCACTTAAAGCTTTCTAAGCATGCATTCTGTAAGATTTTGGTGGACTAGAGACTGACTGAATTTGCTTAAAAATACACATCACTGAATATTAAATCTGTGTTCTTCACAACTAATAAGAAACTTACCTTCAGTAGGCAAATTAACTGTAGAAGTGAGAAACATCCCCTTCCTGTTAAAGTTGTCAAGTGTTTATTAAGCAAAATCTAAGCAAAAGCTGTGTGCTAAAGGCTAAAGGTGTGGTCATTGGTCAAGTCAAACTAGAGAGGCTGGAAGTCAATTTTGCTATCATAAAAGTAGTATTCAGGTGGTTGCAAAAAAACCTGCAGAAAAAAGTTTGCAGAACTTCAGATTCTATCTTTGAGCAATATCACAACCCCTGTTCATTATACTGGTCAAATAGAAAACAGTATTTTAATTACAAAAAAATCATTCTAGAATTACAAACATAGTATTAAGTGTAATAGCATTTCAGGATATTTCCATAACATAATGAGTTCAGCATGCTTAAATGATATTACTATGCATTATAACCTTTTACAGGTTTCTGTAAGGCCATTTACTACTGGAGTGTGAGCACTGACATTCATTATATAATAGATTAGTGTATTAATGATGTAAGGAAACATTTATGTAACTTGCTGCTGCTATTTAAAAAAAAATATATAACAGCTATTTCTGGCCATTAATGATACAATGGTATTTCATAGCTATTGCACTTTGTGAACTGGATATTTTCCAGAACAATTTAATCCAGATTCTGTTATAAATTGTTGCTTTGCATAACCCAAGGGACTGACAAAAGGAAAATAAAAGAATAAAGTAGTAATCAATTACTGTTCTCCCCTGAATCCTTGAAGCAGCCTCTAAATTGCATCAGCCAGAGGTGGAATCCAGGGGTTTTATGATGCAAGAGAAGATTTTTGGAATGATTTGAGAGCAAGGCACATTTTCTCTCTGAATATTTCCCAGGTTATTCATAAAGAGTGCTCTGTACTGGGAGGACTGGCTAACACTCAGGCTTTGCATACTTAGCTGAGAGGCTAATGAAGGTCTCTAGTTCTACTTCACAAACTGGTAAAATAGGGCCATATAGAGGTTAGGATTCAATGATTTTAATGCCATTGAAAGAGCTTAAGATTTTTTAAAAATCTCAGTATTTCTGCATTGCAGTATTTCAGAAAAAAAAAAAAGTTAAGAAATCCACCTGAATTTCACTGCAAGGTATGACCTCTGGTTTCAAAGAGCAACATACCAACATATCAGGATTAATCGGCAAGAAATTGCTCCACTGTACTTTATAATTATTAAAGTTGCATGTATTGCTTGTTGGTATTTCAGTAAAAAATCTGAACAGCATTAAATATGAACATCTGGTAGATGGGGGTTGTTTAAGGTCTGATATAGAAAAGTCAAGTTAATTTTAAAAGAAACCACTGATAAAGTTAGTTCTCAAATGTCTACCTTTTTGCCTTCCTTTTTCCTACAAAATTATTTATTAATCCAAGGAATAGAAATGTGGAGTTTTGGAATACTTCTGTAAGAAATGGATTGATCATATTGCAGCACAATACAATTCATTAACATCAGCCAAATTATACTACATTATAATTAATGAAAAATAATGCTTTTTTTTCCCTTACATTTTGAAAAGACAACCAAGGTTTTGGAGATACTGAGTGATTTAATTAATATTAATTCAGGATAGAGTAAACACTTTGGTCTATAGAAGAGTTGAATTTTCAAAAATGCCTCAGGTAAATAAATACTTGTTTGAAGAATATTTTGGTCCATCAGTTGTTACAGTAGCACATAGTATGCAGTATCTTCTATCTTGCTTTACATCTGAAAGACTATTTTTTCCCTTTTTTTTGACTTAAAATCCCTGCAAATGGGGTGGTGTAATCCTTTCTTCAAGTATTTCCCACAGTTAAATAGCTGTTAACTCACAAGTGCCATTAGGTTGACACAAAATCTCAAATTATCTGAGACTTTGATGCACACTGAAATATGATGTTTATTTCCTATTTGTAAAACAATACATTTTATTACAGCCATGCACATCATTTGCTACAGATAAAAAGTCTTTATTAACTATATTACTCTTTGTAGGCAATGGTAGCTCTGATATTATCAATACTGTAATAAAGCAGAAAATTTATGGTTTCTGACTACGCAAATGCAGCTGAGCCTTGTGTTGGTACTGCTATTAGAACAAAACTCTGGTGGCTTCTATCCTTAATATCTTCTGTAACTAATTTTGTACCTGGAAGACTTAGCATCCCTTACAGCTCAGTGGGTCAGGGGGACTGGAATGGAGATGTTCCTATAGCACTGCCCATATTCTGTCACTTCTGGCTTTCAGGATATTCTAGCTCTGAGACTGTAAAGGCAACATATTTACATGCAAAAATTAAGACCAAGATGAATGGAATATTTTACTGTGTTATTATAACGAAGGATTTCCATGAGGAGCAGTACAACCAAAGCAGAGTACTGTTTCTCTGGTTTTGAATAAAGGGGAAAACCCTGTGTGATTGAATGTTGATAAAGTCAGTGTTAGTGTAAAGAACTGGACAGGGGAAAATATATCCTTGTGACACACTCTTAGAGGAAGAAAGGAAAAGCTTTGAAATGGAAATTTGCTTCCTAAAATAATTCTGATGTTTAAAAGTACATGGAAGTGTTCATTCTGTCTCAGTTCAAATATAAATGTATGTCCTATATGCAAAGACAAATATGAACCTTTTATGGCTGTAATTAATTAGATGCTTTCAGCCTTTCATTCTGCCATCAAATTTATGCTTTTTGTCACTAAAACCAACACCTAAGCAAGAAGCTGGGACATTAAGTGAAAGAAGAGATTGTGTTTCTAAAGGTCACAAACATAATGACATACATACTGTTTTTATTTTAGGTGATTAACAAAAAAATAGGCTAATTGTTCACATACTTTAATGATACTTCTGATTACAATTTTGTGTGAAAATTGTGACGATTTCAAAATAGGAATAACAATCATTATTCTCTTCTCAAATGGATAGGATAATATTTTTTCTTATAATATAGTTAAAAAAAAAAGGAAAGAGAATACCATCTGTAAACATCTTTTTCAATGATAAAACTCATAATGCCACCAACTATGCTTACATTTATTTTCTCCTTACTCCTGATTGAACTATGCTGAACAAATACCACAAGGTTAAAAATTACTGCCATTAATGGAGAAAAATGCATGGAGCAAATGGTATTTTTAAAAGATGTAGTTAACCAAGGTCAAAAGGTCAAAAGAGGTCAATAATCCTGCTGCATTAGTGTTTGCAATAAAACATTGGCAAGCATTGTTATAAGCCACTTTGTTTCTCTTCACATGTTTTGGGAAAGGGATTATTTTTCACTTGTAGCTAGTAAAGCACAGCTCAAACTGAGAACACAATTTTTCTCTCACTCTATCAAATCCTCTACCCAGAAAAAGTAAGGATTATTTGGAGAACTTCCATACTTTATTCTACATGGGAACAAGCCTGGCCATAGAAAAGCAGACATCCAGACCATAAAAAGTAAAATTTTATTGTTCAAATACCTCCTTGCAGTGATGGAAAGCCAGCTCTAAGTCCACTCTGTGATGTAATCCTTTGCCTTGTTCCTCTGACTGGCAATTTTATTCTGGTTTTGATAAACATTTTTGTTGTAGATAGATACACAGAAATTCAAACTTTTTGAGGCAAAATTTTTAGTTTACGTTAACTGGTCTTTTCAGGTGCAGAAATGTTAGATGGAGGGCTCCTTTTAGGCAAAATACATTCCCTGAATTCCCACTGAGAGTGATCCCCTGATGTACAGGAGAAAAAAACCAGAAAAATCAGAATGGGATGGATATGGAGGTGTTTTGTGAGGTTTTTAATGGTTCTGCTTTAGGTTTTTTTCTGCAGTAGGTGTTTGCATATAGATGAGAAACTGAATGGGAACTAATCCAAGCAGAAGCTTTTTGTTGTGCTCTGAAAAATTGAGTCTTTCAGTCTAATTTACTGTGTTATAAAAATTCAAACCATAAATTTTGCTCTAGTTGAAGTATACTCTTTTCCTCCTACCAACATTGCTATACTCTTTCTTGTGGGCACATCTATTAAGAGATGCTAATGTCATAGATGTAACTTCAGTGACTTTTGTAAAACTGATGAAAAGCTACATTCTCTTTTTCAAAGAAGTAGTAGTTTACATGTGAGGTCTTACTCATAGGCCACTGTCCTATGCTGCTCAGAGGGGCAGACCTGCTCCAAAACTTACTGGAGCTTTGAATTCCAAATTTTTTCTGGGTACCTATGCACAACCATTACTCTTCTCTTCAAGAGGTACCGTCTTTTCACCTGCTCTGAATTTTCTCTTCCCACCTTTCATTTTCCAGCTCTTAGGCTATAAATCCTCTGCTGTTATCAAAGTACACAACCATCAGTAGGGTACCTGCTACCCCTGGTAACCAGGGCTCTTCTTCATGTATCTTCTCCTGTGAAAGAAAGAAGCATATTTCTGACTGGTGTGTCACACCACAACTGGTCTTTCTTCTGGATCAGGAACCTACTCACTAGGAAAGATGAGCTCCAGATTTCCTTATCCTGAGCAGAGGCAGGGGCAGCTGAAGAGTCTGAAGTCTACTATTCAGAGGTCATAACTGGAACAAAGCTGAAATACAAAAGGAATCTGCTTATGGAAATTTAGTGGCTTAACCCCAGCTGCCAGCAAATGCCACATTAGAGTGAACTCATTTCCCCATCCCCAGCACTGAAAGGATAAGGAGGAGAATTGCAGAAGAAAAGAAAACAGAACTTATGGGTCAAAATAAAAAGAGATTAATAATTGAAACAAAATAAAAGCAGATAATAATATTACTAATGTTGCTGCTGCTACTGCTACTATTTAGAATAATTTTAATAAAAAAGAGAGGGAGAGAAGGAGATAACCCCCAAGTGATGCACAATGCAATTGCTAAACCACCCAGTGACAAATGTCCAGCCCATCCTCAAGCAGTGACTGGCATCTCCCATCCAACTCCCCCACTTTATATTCCAAGCATGATGTATGGAATATCCCTTTGACCAGTTTGGGTCAGCTCTCCTGACCATGCTTCCTCCTAGCTTCTTGTGCGCCTCCCTACTGGCTTTGCATGGGAAGCTGGAAAGTCCAGGACTTTGTGTAAGCATTGCTCAGCAACAACCAAAATACCACTGAGTTACTGACTTTACTCTCATAATGAATCCAAAACATAGCATTGTACCACCTATTAAGAAGAAAATTAACTCTATCCCAGCCAAAATCAGGACAGCAATCTGTGTGTATGAACATACAGGCTGTTGAATTTTGTTGCAGTAATTATGTAGCCTTGGTATTTTATAAATTAATATTGAAAATATTAAGTTTGGGATAACAAAAATAACCTTTTGGCCTAAGCTGTAGTTGCTAAGAGAGGTACAATTTTCTGACCAAGCCAGACAAGTAGTAGAAGTCATGCCCCTTAAAGTTTGGCAACTGCATTTCTGTGTTTACCCAGAAAGTACCTCCAAAGTCAATGAGAACCAAGGAGAGGAAAACTTTTGAAATATTCCCATTTTTACAATTCTCATGTTATTTTCCCCCCTCCTTTTAACAAAGGCAAATTAATTTTTTTACCAATGAATACTAGTAGAGAAAGGAGTAAAGCAAATTTGAGCCCTAATTCGGTGAAATTATCTTTGTAGTCTTGCCCAGAATGCTTATAAATATTGGAATTATAAACATAAGTGTTGTCTCTCAAGTGAAGTCAGGATGCTGATGGATCTTGAAAAGGTAGACAAACTAGCCATAAAAAATAGTCATGGTGTTAGATTGAGTACATATATAATTTGCACATGAATAATATGCATTTCTTTAAAGTTTATTGTCTGTAAATAATTTTAAAGGCTACACATATTTTTTCATCAATTAATGTTCTTGTCAATCATTGACTTTCATTCTCTTTGGAGAAGAGTCTGTAGCTAGTCTTTTAATTAAATGGTGGTGTGCTTACCCCTAACCCAGAAGTCTTGAAGGCTTCATCCTCATATGATTGATGGCCATCATGCTAATTTATTGCCTGAAAGCTGAAATTTACATAGTTAAAAATATTTAAAGTACCAGTATTTACCATGTTACAAGTAAATAGTGTAAGTTTCACTTACAACTATTTCATTGTCTAAATGCTGATAGAGACACGATTAATCCCCCCTGGCACATCTAAACCAGTAATTACCTAATACCATTCACGTGGTGTGGGGTTAATTGAGAGAGGTCTTGACATTCATGGCCTGTCAGTTTTTCCTTATCAGCTTGACCCAGGTCAGAGATTCTCCCTGACAACTTTTGCTTATCAATAAAGCCTTACTTTGTCTAGAAACAGCAGGTGCATATATCTATATCTGTGTGTACACATGTATACCATAATGGGGTATATATATTAAAATACATATATGTACAATAATAGCTAAATATAAATGTTAAATATTTGTGGCATTGATTTTTAAATCTTATTTTTCTTTTAAAGCAATATAGGAATAATGTAAATTGAAAAGTGAAGACTCTCTTACTTTTGTATGTAACTAAAATATGATACCAAAGCAGATTTTCCAGATGAAATTAGAGCAAATTTATTGTTGTTAAATAACACAAATATTTGTGTTATCACAAATATTTCTGAGAAAAGAATTTGTCTGACATAAGGTTTTTAAGTGCTAATATATTAAGCTAAGTCCTCTTTAATGTCACACAGTTCTTAGTGACTAATGCCCCTGTTGGAAGGGTGCAAGATTGAGATACTTCTTGAATTTTATGCTGTGTTGTAAATGGAGGGAAATATGTATTTCGTTATATCTCCCAAACTTATTAAACTGTATTTTCCTCTGAACACCAGAAAACACTTTTTTTATGGTGAGAGTGACCAAGCACTGGCTCAGGTTACATGGTGAGATTGTGAAAACTCCATCCTTGGAGATATTTAAAAGCTGTCTGCACACATCTAGAACACTCACCTGATCATCTGCATGAACAGCTCTAGATGGTTCTACTTGAGCAGGAGGCTTGGACCAGTTGACCTCCAGAGATCCCTTCCAACTCCAACCATTCTGTGATCCTGTGATGGATAAAGTGGAGTTAAGAAAACCATCTGAACTTCTCTGGCAGGATATACTCAGTTGCTTTGTAATTAAGATGCATATGCTGCCTCCATAGGTATGAAAGACATCCAGATAGGAAGCTCCAGTACCAGATGCTTGACCATCCACACTGCTTAATTGTTGGTTTATTTCTTACCCTATGTAGGATCACTCCAACTAGCAAGGCCTGGGGCAAAGCCCAGAGTTTGGACAAGTTTCCCTTGACAGTACTGTCCAGAGACAGTGTAGAAAAGAAGAAATGAGAGTGTTCTGTTAGACCACACAATTTAGGTGCTCCTGCTGGCTCACCCCAGCACCCCTCCACATGGCAGCTCAGGCAGTGTCACTTATCTCATTTTATAGTGAAGCCACTCCAGTGGTATACAGCACAATCCTCTCACTATTCCAGAGAGTTTAGGACAAAAACCCCATGATAGTAATGATGATGCAGGAAGCATGGAGAACAAGTGCTGTGATGGACTCTCAGCAGGAAACCATCTGAGTCAGCCTCCCTGTGGTCTGGTATGGGGCCCAGGGCCCTGGGAAAGGCGGGGGGAGCCCAGGTGAGCTGGTAGTATCCTACAGTCCCAGTAACAGCCAGTTACAATCATATCGATGGATCAACCACTCCTAGCCCATGTGTGGCTTATCTTAGCACAGCCATCCACTCCTCTGTTAGCTTACCTGCATCTAATTATGTATTATTCATTCTTTAAAGCTGCAGCTGTCAATACAACATAATACTTGTAAGATGAATCATAATGCATGCAGTTATTAGTGCATTTTCAGTGAAGATTTGCTAGTAGGCTACTCTGCCTTCAGAGGAAAAGAGCAGATCCAGCAAACTGACCTGGCAGAGACCCTCTGCATACTTAACCCTCAGTTCTTTATGTATCACATGCACTGTAATCTTGTTTTCTCTGACATTTCTCAGATGCACTAATCCTTTCATCTGGTGAGATCAAATGTGAACCCTCATTGATTTTATGCTAAGAAAACCCGTGGGCCCCTTAGACAGTAACTTCTGTTCCCTGCCTGTAGTTGGTCAGTTGTGGCTTCTATTTCCTCAATGTAAAAGTACATTTTACTGGTTAGTTCACCTTCTAAATCCGACTCAAACATGCTGATTTGCATCTGTTTCAACCTATTGGCCTATGTGTAGTTATTGTGAATGTATACTAAAGTAAATCACATTACTAAAGGGATGTACTTTCTTACATCAGAGGGCTAAAAGGCAGACTGTGCTGCCAATCCTGTCACTGGAGGATGCAACCCCATAAATGCTTTGTGAGCTAGACAGGAGAACAAGAGACTGATGTTGATAATGTAGCGTGTTGTGCCTGCCCATCACCAGCAAACGGAAAGTATCTTCCAGTTCCAACAAGAACTGAGATTCTTCACAGGTAAAATAAATTAAAGAGCAAAGGACATTTTGTATTCCACAGGAATATATAACAATTGACAAGGCACTTACAAAATATTTCTAGTCACGTACAACTGATATAACCTTCAGTATTCTTTCTCTTTTGTATACAACAATGTTCCCCAGTTCCCTCTGTTAATTGAGTTCAAAAAGCTTTAGAAATAGGTAGAAAAAATGGCTGGTTTTCTAAAATGTTTATTGGAGATTTTAGGGAAGCAAGTTCTTCTCAGTAATATTTATGAAAAGAAATTATGAAATTCAATTGTTGTTGTGGAATTGAATGTTATGGAATTGACTGTTATGAAATTTTGTTGAATTTCCCAAAATTGCATGACACTTAATGCCATGAGTAGCCCCAGGAAAGTAGTTTGTGCTTCTCATGTATCCTGGTTTTACCTTCTAACAGGTATAATTTGGCTTCATATTACATTGAATTTGTAGAAATGGCATATTTTTTTACTCGTATTTGCTTGATATCTTTAGCAGCTCTGAAAATTTGCCACAGAAAACTCTTCATTTGCCTTCTATTTGTCTTTTGGTTTTCTCTGTAGCTTTCTCTTTTCAGTTTACTTCTCTTTTTCTTGCATGTTTTATTTCCATGGTATTTTTGAACCATGATGTGTTAGATATAAAAACTATCTGAAACTTCCAGCCACTGAAATAAAATATCTTATGGATATCAGGATATGATTCTCTCTTGTTGTTGTAGATTTATATATATACTCCCCACCTAGTCAATGAGATGCATGTGTCTCTGGTGTTTGGGTGCTTTTTGAACATGTAGTAAATATTATTTCTGGCACGTGTGTTACTGATTGTTTCCAGAAGGAACAAAACATAAGGCAGCATCATTATGTCTGGTAGATGCAGGCCACACTCTCAACAGTGGTCTTGTTTCTATAAATTAGCTAAATGGTTTCCAGAGAATGATGTGCTGAACTATTTGGGACACATTTCTTTTAAGAAAATGATGAAAGGGTTTCCAAGTAGTTCCAAATGGTGCAAATTTGCCCTGTTTGTTACATTCAGGCATACTAGTCACCTGGAAAGTATCTATAAAAGATTGAGGCTGTGAAAGAGTAATTTACTTTTATTTAATCTTTACTTTGATTCTAAGCACTGCATTTGTACCTAATAAGACATTACCATATTAATAAGGATTTAATATAAAGTCATGAATAGAATAATTTTGTTTATGACTTTAATCTGTGTGAAGTGTTTCTTTACATATATTTGCATTTTAAAGAACTGCTCACCTTATGTTCAGAGATAAAATTGTTGCCTCATTCTGGCAGAGAATACAGGATATGTTTTTGTAAAATGGTAAATCTCAGACTTAACTTTGTCTGAATAAGAAATAAAGTTCTCTAATAAAAGAGGGGATTTTTGTGCTGAAGGCATAAAGAAGCTAACAGAAAGCATTTGATTACTCCAAATTGCTTTACTTCCCACCAGTTCATAAAAGGAATAAGAACAAAGTGATAGAAATGTTACAAAATTATCAAGGTTCACAAGATTGCCTAGGGCAACATATAAAACAGGGAAAAAATAGCCTTTGTTTTAATCTTTAATTTTGTATCCTGAAAATAATTTCTTTGCAAAACACCTCCAGAATGAATGTTTCTTGTCCCAAAGGAAGTTGATTTTCATTGCATTTGCAATATCTGTTTGGGTGACACTGAGAACTGTCATTATTTCAAGTAATTATAATGGTCTCTATTGGAATCTGAAGAACAAACCAAAGAGAGGATTCTTTAAAGAGCAAGAGTTGAGCAGCATTTAACTCTGTTCATATAGAAACAGATTTTTTTACATTGATAGCAATCTATATGTTTTCGTATTAAAAAAAACCCCAGAGTGTTCCAAAAGCTAATTTTTTGCTTTAACATGACCTGATGAAATGAGGCAATGACATACATACATCTTTTTCTAATGTTTATTCCCTAGCTTCTGATGATCTGGAATTTCTTATTATCCTTAAGTTAGGGATTCCCTACTATTTCCTAGACATACAGGGAATATATAGCAATGCATCTCTTGTGAATTAGTGCATCCCATCTAAATCCAGAAATTGGTTTATGCTAGTTTAAATAATTTCTAATATCTATTTTTTCAATGGTGTTGTGTTTACACAACACCATAAAGTGCTAACCTAAAAAATCATAGAAAACAGAAGGAAAAAATTGCTGATTTTGAGTCTGATTTGCTTACATTGTTCTCATGAACTGCTTCACAAATATTAATGGCTATTGTTCTGATAAACTTTGTACCTGGAAACTCAGATCTCAACCTCTAACAGGCTCACTGATTGCCAAAAAATTTGTATACATTTAAACTAAGAAGTGTAAAAATTAAAAATTCCATTTTCAGTGAGAAGCAAGTCAACAGTTCATTCAAATTCCAAAGAGAAAACAAAATACTGGAGAATCAGGAAATGAATTGAGACATGTCTCCAGGAATCAACACATTCTTTTGAAACTCCTTTTCAAGAGAAAATTGCCAAATTTCTCAGACCTACATCTTTAACCTGCTTTGGGATTACGTTGTTCTGTTCTTTTGCAAAGAAAAAGATTGATTTTTTTCCCCAGTTCACAGGTGAACTGGCTGTTTTTCAATGTTGTACTTTCAGGTAAAAGCTCAGCATAAAGCAAAGCTAACGATTTGCATTACCAGAGTTATGTTGCTTTTGTTGCCATTTCAAACAACATGGACTTTCATTATAAATCTGCTTCCTAATACAAATTTTTTCTTCCCCAACTACTAATCCCATAGCCTTTCATTAAAACCCTCCTTTAAAAGTGCAACTCTGAAATAATAATGATCAGCAGTGCCAGAGACTGACTTAATCTCCTAACAGTGCCAGCAGCTTTCAGAACAGCTCCATGTGCTAATTGCTTCAAACATGTTTCACAATATGGTCTTTCATTTCTGTATTTTTTTAACAGTAAAATCCTATCATTTTAGCTTGCAATGACTATTTCTTTCTGCTTTATGTAGTATAATTTTAAAAGAACTGAAGGACTTGCAAGCTGAAAAATGTAAACTGGTTGAAATTAAGCCTATGAAAGGGTTTTGTTTCATTTTGTCGTGACAATAATGGTTAATGAAACACAGCCTCTGCCATCAGTAAATGTCTCTTTTAACCTGTAAATTTTCTAAAGGTGTAAGAAGAGAGTCTAAACATGCTGAACTTTTAAAGACAAGTATTTATTTTTAAAATAAAACCAAAAGGAAGCATCACTTCACTTACTGGTGTGGCAGGAGCTGAGGAGTTACTTTGTTAATAACTGAGGATCAGGAAGCTTATATGAAACTTGCATGTATATCCAGAACCAACAGCCAACATAGTTATTTCACCTTACTTTATGTTCAAGGAGACAATTAGTCTCCTGGCTGCCTGGAGTGGAAAAAGAGCTTTACAACTTTATCATGTCAGTGCTTGCTCAAAAAGTTCTTATGTTTCTGGTTGTATGAGTCCTAGAAACTACAACACTTTTGCTCAGTTTTTAAAATTCTGAGATTAAAGCCCCTTTAAAAATGTCTCCTTGGTTCTTTATGAGGTTTGAATAATCAAAGAATAGATTCTGCTTTCCCTATTTCCCTACAGTACAACTTGGTGCAGAGTGGATAAGTGGCAACCTGACAGAGAGGTTTTCTCCATCCCACTTGCTATGCTTCATGTAGTCAGATGATTTATTGCACAGAGAGAGAAATTACACTGCTATTAACACTTCTGAGTCAGTGGTTTCAATACTGAGGTCAGAGTATAATGGGTTCAGCCATCTTGGCCATTTGTCCCATGTAATCTGAAAATGCTTCCCAGAACTAACATATAATTTTGACATAAAAAGATTGGGTTACTCTGGATTTCACTGAATAGATGAGTTTGGCTTGTCTACTCTCTTGGGATTGCCTAGTCCAGTTTTCCTGCCCAAGCAGAGTTCATTACAGCAGGTTGCTCTGCACTGTGTCCAGTCAGGTTTTGAGTATCTCCAAAGACAGGGACTCCACCAACTCCCTGGGCAGCCTGTTACAGTGCTGATTCACCCTTAAATTAGAAAAGTTTCCTGATGTTCATAGATACCTGTTCATGCCTTTGTCCTCTTAGTGGATACTACTGAGAAATATCTATCTCACCTATCTTTGTTTTCCCCATTGCATATTCACACTTCTTGTACCTTCTCCTCTCCAGACTGATAGTTCCAGCTCTCTCAGCCTCTTCTCATGTACAAGATGTTCCATTCATTTAATCCCCCTTGTGGTCTTTTGCTGCACTCACTCCACTATGTCTACATCTATTTTTTTATGGGAGTAATAGAAGTGATCCCAACACTCCAGATAAGTCTCACTGGTGTCGAGCAAAGAGGAAGAATCTCTTTGTTGGACCTGCTGGCACTGTTTTGCCTAATGCAGTCTAGGCTGTTAGTGGCTTCCATTGCCACAAGAGCACCTACAGATTCATGGTCAATGTCTTGTCCACCTGGATTGAAAGGTCTTCCATTTTCAGGGTTCTTTCAAGCCATTTCCAATCAGCCTGTACAAATGCAGGGTTTATTCCTCCTCAGATGAAGGACTTTGCTTTTCCCTTTGCTGAACTTCATGCATTCTTCTCTGTTTCTTTCTCCATCCTTTTGAGGTTCCTCCAAATGATGGCACAGCCACCTGGATATGAAGCACTCCTCCCAACTTTGAATCATCTTCAAACTTGCTGAGGGCACACACTGTCCCATCATTCAGATCAATAATGGAGATGCTGAGCACTGGGAGCCAGAAGTGGTCCTTGAGGTAGAGTCCTAATGATAGGATTAGGATTTTTCAGTCCTAGAAAATGGATGACTCTCCTATTCAAAAGAAAAAGAAAAAAAATCCTTTAGGGGATCTGACATGGATATGTATAAAGTCAGTCATACTCTTTTGAAGCACTTGATGTTTATTTAATTAGTAGTACATACATGTCCTGCAGACTGTCTTAATCATTTACTCTTGTAAATGACTGTGAGTTTAGAGATTCACTTAAGAAGGACAGTCTTTATGTTATTTTTCTTAGAGATTCTTAATTTTCACCAGACCCAATAGTGGGATGGGAAAGAGAGGCATTTACAGAGAACTGTCCTGAAATGGAATTAACTGGGGACCTGTGAATCCTCAGACATTTCTGTACCTAGATGCTCACGTCTTTTCCATCAGAGTGAGGCAGTTCCTA
This sequence comes from Cettia cetti, assembly GCA_013401135.1. Classification (NCBI taxonomy): domain Eukaryota; kingdom Metazoa; phylum Chordata; class Aves; order Passeriformes; family Sylviidae; genus Cettia; species Cettia cetti. The sequence continues at coordinate 43,021 of VZUI01046122.1, forward strand.
CTTAAGTTAGAATCATTCTTACAACAGAACAATAGGAATAACGACATAGGGATGCTTACAAGAAACTATGACTGTTTGGTACATTAAAAACTGAGCTGGAAAGCAACTTTAGCAGATAATGTAAATGACAGATTTTTTTAAATGGATTTTTCTCCTTCCGTGATATTAAAGAGTTTTCAATATGCAAACTGATTTAATTTTCAAATTATATTGAGTGGAATATTTTGAGAACCTGCAACTAACCAATGTCATGTTGCAATGTCATGGTATCACAAAACACCAGTATTTGTGATCTTTTGTCATACCATGACATTGCAACATGAATTTGTCTCTTGAGTCTCCTACCTGTGCTATGTCGCCCCTGTGCCTTAGATTACTTGGAATGAGTTTCAAGAGTTAACAGAGAGGAAACATCAGTTTCTTCAGCAGTTTTGCTTGTCTGGAACAGTCAGGTTATCAGCATTACAGGTGTTACCATAGAGGATGACTGGAAAAATCCTAGTTTTTAAAAGATTCAGATAAAATAATTTATCTGAGAAAATAAAGCTGGGCATTCAATTTATGCTCTGTAACATTGCAGTTTTCTGTACATAAAGTACCTGACCTCCAAACATTAAGGCTTACAAAGGGCAAGGTTGCCACATTTAAAATCCTAGGGACTAGGGACCTTAGAGATTTATCAATCTCAGTATGTTGAAAGGGATGGACTATGTCATGCACTTTTGCACTAGAAAGAAGGAAAGAAAAAGTTGTGCCTAAATAGGAAAGATAAGCCTCTAAATGATCAGATAAATGTGAAGAACTAATGACTCAATTAGGATGCTCAAGATAACTGAGGAAGATTTTTAATTTGGCAAAGGCTCAGCAGAAAATTGTTTTATGTGTTTTACAGTGGAAGAATAATTATGCTGTGTTTATAGCAAAGGCATGTTGAACCTTATCCTGGATAGTTTTTTTGCTTACCAGAATTGTTCCTTGATTTCAGTGTGACTTCAGGTCCTTAGCAAGTGACAACTATTAATTTCAGGAGATGTACTGCTCAGAATATGGCATGATTGCTGTACTTACTGAGCTCATCTCTGCACAGATTGTAAAGGGCTGTGGAACAGGTGCCATTTACTTCATCGTGCACACATATACAGTCCCTGGTACACAGGGAGAGGTGACCCACAAGCATTTCAAAGTAGCTTTGTGTGCTCCCACAGAAGAACACTTACCCAAGCAAATTTTCTTCTGAAATGTCAAAATGTGTGTCATTGCATGCTGTTTACCTTTCAGGAACCATCCCCCTCCCCCAGAAACCAACACTCTTTCCCTGCCAAAAAAACCCTGGAGTGCCTAGGAAGCTTGATAGACAGCACAGATCTATGAGATTTTATGGGGACTTAGATATGACATCTTTACAGTGGCCTGGATTGTGCAAACCCTAAGGAAAAACCAGTTTTAGCCTAGGATCTCAAATCACTGCATAAGCAGATAGAAGTATTACTGTCCCAAGTGGAGAAATAGAAAAACAGAGGTTTTCTTTCCAAGACTTTACTGTGGTCTTTTCTTCCACTGGATATTCCGAATGGGTTGAAGTTCATAAGGAAAAAAGGAGAATTAAGCCACTAAACACATAAAGCATTAGTATGTAACAGGTAAGTGTACTGGTATTTTTAACAGGCTACATCAAACTGAAATATAAGGCCTGATCATAGTGACCTTTGCAAAAGATCAGCATTTTGGTGTTATAAATCATACTGTTCTGAGCACTTTTAGTTTTGGCTTTCTTTAGAATCCTTGCAGAGTGATTGCAACCACAGGGCTGTGAGGAGGCCAGTTCATTAAACTGCTGACTTGGCTGCTTGCAGATGTTTCAGGCAGGTGTTCTGTGCAGACCAGGGAGTTTGCTTTCTTCTGCAGCGTGTTGCACTGCGGGTCAGAGGTGACACCTCAATGGCAGGGTCTCAACTGCATGGCAAGTCTCAGAGGTGTTTGTTAAGGGAGAAAAAGAATTCAGTCTCCTTAAAATTTATGTACTGCAAAAGATAACTGCACCTGCAGACTGCTTCTCTTATTGGAAACACATGGTGGCTGTTGGAAGAAATATAAAATGGTACTCTGTAGTTCCTGTTGAGAATATGCAGGAACTCCAAATGATCTGTATTAGACCAGAGATACCTGAATGATTCATGATTCCAATAGTACACAGTTCTGGTACAAAGTGTATGTTTTTATCATATGCTTAGGGATTTGTGTAAATCCTCATGTGTTTAAAAATTGACTGTGGCCAGTGTTGCATTACCATCCAACAGTTGTCTTGCATAATATAATGTATGCCAGCAGGCACTCCCAATGACCCAGCTAGTTCATAATTAGAAAAGGTTAGTCCAGCCTTTCCTGGCCACCTGTATGTTGGCTTTGTAACTTTCCAAATGGAAAGAGCAAAGATGGATTCTTCTATATGCTGGAAATCCTGTAAAATGGACCACCCATGTTAGAGAATCTTCTGCTTTAGAAGACCACTGTAGGTTTACCAGGTTAAAAAAACGTTTTGTTCTTGCTAGAAATAGCCTCCAGCAAAGAAGTTTTGGTCAGTTCATGTTACATTAGTCAGGTATAAACATTAGAATCATAGAATGACTGGTGTTGGAAGGGACATTACAGGTCTTCCAGTGAACCTACATAGTCATATCCAGAAATCCATTTTAACTTTTTTCAGCTGATGATTAATATGGCAAATGATTTTGGCTGGCAAATTTGGCAAGAAAAACAACAAAAAGTTTCTGTAGTTGGAATGATGTTTTTCAAAACACCTAATATTTGCTGCAGTTGCATTCTGTTCTCACAAATTATGACTTACTGCCAACCACAAGGCCCTGATGGAGAAACAACACTGAACAACATTTCATTCAGTTCTTCTTGCAATATTTTTCTACCCATCAGACAGTGTACTGCTGAAGGTCATCGAGACCACTACAGTCATATTTACCAAAGGACAACCAGGATCCCTAAGAGACTCAACTCTATCTGCAAAGTCTCTGATGGAAGAAAAAAAATCCTATTATCTCTAACTAATGAGGGCAATGTGGTGCAGAACTGGATTCAAAGCTGGCAACATGGTAAGTGAGGAGCCATCTAAACTACGCCAGCAGCAAACATGGAGAATCAATGTTTTTTAACCCTATCTCTTTTCACAACTTCTCTTTTGAGTTTATAACAATGAACCTTTTCCAACTGGGATGGCTTCTAAAAATTAAGCAGTTTGGGGGTATTTTATAGATAGTATTTTTTTAAACTTTCAGACAAGAATAGAGAAGAGGAGTTCAGGGTTTTTACTGTATTTCTATTTGTATCACTCATCTAGGGAAACTCATTTTTAGTTCCTTTTCTATCTGAAAAAATTCAATCCCATTCTGCCACTAAGGTGAGAGAGCTAACACACGCTTAGACCACATTTGGATCCCTTCCATTAAAGAACAAGGTATTAACACATCCTGTTGAAAAGTAAAGCAGGAAAACTGTGTTCACAATTTCAAAATTAGACATGTGGGACACATTTGAAAGCATAAATTCTTCAGTTAGCTTGCTAGGCTCTGCTCATTATTGTTATTATGATGCTAATGTTTTACTGTGGATCACAAAGTCTGTTTTAGGGAATATCTTTATATGTTGCCCATCTTGTGTACTTTGCTCAGATTGCTCAATCATTTGAGTCTCACATTAGGACACACATATGGAAGCCCATGTATAAATCTCTCATCACTTGTACTATGAATCTGAATGTTTTAAAGATTTTTTTTGTCTCAGCTGTTTTAATTTGAAACAGAATATGCAGCATTTCAAGCATCAAGAAGCTTTTTGCTTCTCTAATTTCCCAGTGTATAGAAGTATCATGTGAGGATTTTAGTACATTACCTTAACACTATGCTGTTTTTTCCTGTTTAGAAGAAAATGAAGTCATACAATGCAACAATAAAAATATATTCCCAGTGTCATTTTATTTTACTAATTCTGCAGGTGGATTTCTGTAATCTTCACTTCTAAACAGGATAAAAGAGTTCCCAGGTTAGAAGATGTGATGTTAAAGTAGGGCTTTTTTCCTGCTGAATAAATGCAACCCCCCAAAAAACCCAACCAAGAAAACAAACAAAACACAAAACAAAACCCCCACAAACAAAAACAAGCCAAACGAAAAAAAAAAGGCCCCCCTTCCCCAAACCTAACCATAAAAAAGGAAATTTTTAATGAGGAAAATATTTTAAGTATAATCACTTTATACAGCATAGGTGACTTCTTACACATTGTCAGGTGAACCTGGCCCTTGACTGTTATGAAAATGAGAATGTGATTGATTTTTTCATTTTTTTTCTCAGGGCGGAACTGCTTCTTTATAAATTGCTTGAGATCCACAAAAGACTGTTCTTACTCAGTGCTGCAAATAGCAGCAAGATGTATATGGAGCACCCTGTTCCGCAGATTAATTTTGATGGGTGCAAAGCCCCATTTACATGAATTTCACCTTCTAAGTTAGCAGCTGACTTTCCATCTCCTTGTCTGTGTAATAATTCTTATTTTCTTCTCTTTAGCTTGGTTCCTGCCAGTTTTTAAATATTCATCAGTTATGATATTCATTGTCTGACCATTATTCCTGGCCAAGCTTCCAGAAAACAAATGAATCCCTAATTCACTTGGAGCATGATTAATGTTCCATTTAAACCATCAGTAGCTTAGGGAAGCTATTGATGAGAACAACATTCTAAAGGTGCACCAATTTTAGGTTTCTTTCTTAACAGTCCTCTTAGACTTTCTCCACATTAGATAGCTTTCAACAGGTATGAGCAAGTCATTAAGACCAAAGTAAATGGTCAAACACCACCAGATGATTTCTGCTTGAAGCTCTGTGCTGTTGTGTTTCTGCAGCTGAAGGACAGAATTCAGGTTTCATACACTAGAAACCATTAGTTTGGTTCACAGAATAGTCCAATGATCTGTCATGAAGTGTAAATGTTCTTGCTCTGAATGCAGTTCAGAACAGCCAGCATTTGACTTACCTTCTATAGAGGTCGTGAGGATGGAACGTGATCTTGAGCCCTAGATAGCTGCTTGTTCTAAAAAAACCAAGTAAGTATATGGAAATAAACATTGCATTTGAACGATAAATAAAATCATAATTAAGGCTCATCCATGGAGTGTATCACAATACAACAAATCATATGGTAATTTGCCAGATAACCTCCTGATGTAACTGACTGCCTTACTATTAAACTCTACACAGCATTATAAGACAAAGCAGTTGCTGTTGACATTAATATTTTATACAAAATCACAATAGAATTTCTAACATACCCAACTTCCCTGCAGAAGCCATTAGGGAAAACAGCTTGTGATTAATTTCAACAACATGTCAACCTGTGATAAAAGAAAGCGAGCCCCCAAACCCAACAAGCTCACTTGTTATGAATGAGTGTGTGTGTAAAACTTGCAGAGACACGTGATTTAAAAGAACTGACTCATGGATGTGCCAGCCAATTGGAATTGCAGTGTAGGAGGTCTTTCTGAGACCTTTCAGCAAATGTTATTGTAATACTGTTGTGCTGCCTGGGGGCCTTGGCAAAAGCTTAACATATATATGCAGAGTGAAAACAATGATAAGATGAATGAAGTACAATACAATCTAAAGAAAGAATTTTTTTGCATGTTTGTTTCATAACTCAGGAAGGGCTTGATAGCATCTTTCTGCAGCAAGCTTTGAGTTAGAGGTCAAATGTCCAAAAAGCTAACAAAAAAACCCAAACCAGAACAAAAAACCCCAACAAAAAGCAAACAACAGCAACAAAAGAGCTCTTAAAGGGGGTAACAAAGTTTTGCTTGTATGCTTAGGGCCACAGAAAGCCCCTGGCTGTATGAACTACACAGAGCCATTTTGGTATTTCTGTTTGCAAGGAAAATATGTGACTTCAGTAACTCTGAAATATGAAACTGCAGTAACTCTGAAAATCTGTACATGTGGCAAATGCGTTTATATTTAAATGCATTGCTACATTTATATTATGTATCTGCTTTGCTAAAATGAGCTTGGGAAGTCATAATCTGTTTTCCTAGGTTATCAGCTTTTTCTTCATAAAGTAAAACACTTTCATCTGCTCCATTCTCATTCTATCCTCATCCTCTGTTTATTCTTGTTTTGTGGTGGCTTGACAACTAGATCAGGAAGGTAAAAGACAGTTAGAGGGGAATGAATAAGGAAACATTGACCTTCCTCCCTTCCCAAGAGGAATCTTAGTAATATGTAAGAGGAATTGAGAAACTTGTGCAGTTTACCTTTATTATAATGGTTGGGTGCACTATGGGTGAAAAATACTTCTTAAAAATTTGTATGTTAAAAGAGCAATTTACAAACCTGCAAATATTTTATTTTAATTATCTGAGCTCTGGATTTCTAGGCATATTTTCTGACACAGAAGCTGTATGCTATTGGCCCCACACCATGTGCATAGATGTTACTCTGTCTGTTACAGAATATCACAGAAGGAGTTAAACTAACCACAGTAACAGCCTTGCTTTCTGCTGTTATCAGAATCTTCCTTTGTCATCTTGATTGCTTTGAAACAAAAATGATACTGCATTTGGCTCAACAGAGGCACTCCTGAAAAAATTCAGTGTTCTTTCTGCAAGATGACATTTGTCTCACAGAGCTGAAATGGAGTCATCATTTCATTTCATCTTGATTGAGAGTAGAAACATTTTGAAGGAACATTTTGAGCTTCCTTATGTCTTATATCTGCTGCTTTAATAGAATTCCAAGACTAGTAATTAGTATATGGTTTGATCTTGACTGAATACCAGACGTTTCATGATCTATTACGTTGAGGTAGTATAGATGATTATTTTTTGAGTGATAAGTATACATGGCTTGATTAATCACTATCCATTTACATTGCTTAGAAACTTTTGTTTTCCTTGGGAAGTTTGGCTTTCTCACTATATCTGACCTTAAACTTCTCTGGTGATCTTCCTTCCAGAAGGAATTGTAGTTCCTATCTGATCAGCTGGACTGAATTAAATTGCTATGCCTTTTCAGTTTGAGACACTAGGGTAGATAAGCTGTGTTTATGTCCTTTTGACTTAGTGCCTTGGAAAAATAAAATATTTCTGTGGAAGTTACTGTCCAGTACATTGTATATCATATTCCAAGATCCTTAGCAGCATACCACATTGTATCTAATACAAGAAACTGAAAGCAGTGCTTCTGCTTGTCCGTTCAGTTAAGCAAGAAAAAACACACATCCAGCGATGTGACTGACATTTCACATTTTATGTCCTGACAAATAAACTTTCATTTGGATACTTCATGAACAATTCCTGAAGTATGTATACACAATGTTATTTTTGCTAGATTCCTGGCATGCAAAATTCATAGCAGTGAGAATATTTAGCTTTTGATTACTTTAACTGCATTTTTAAAGTAATATTTGTCTACCAAGACTATTACCATTAGTTGTACTACATAACAGTTTTCTTGAGAATCGTTGATAGACATATTAAAAGTCAATACTATATCAGTCATGACTGATTTTGATAAAATACAAGTTATCTTATAAAACTCAATAAATTAGGGAAAAATAATGCCATCATCCACATATAATGCCCATGTAACTCCTCTTGTGTTAATCTGTTTTATTTAACCTACCATAATTACATGCATTACTTTCCAGCAATTGCTCAAGAATAATCTCTCATGATTTTTCAGAGCCACTGTTACCGTTATGTCATTTTGAATGGCAAGAATTTATATCGGCCTTGTTTTACTCACTTTGATGTGAGTGAAAGATAAGCATGCTATTCTGTCTAGAAAACAATCACTAAAATGAAGTAACAGCTGAGTTCTCCTTTTACTGTGATGTTTTCCAGTTATTTAGTATCTTGCAGTTCAAGCCCTGTTTAGTAAGGTGATAGGTACTAAAAGGCCTTGTTTTTTGTTGTTGTTTTGTTTTGGTGTTTTTTTTTTTTTTTTTTTGCAAGAACAATAACTTGTTTGGGTTTGTTTTTTTGTTTGTTTGTTTTTTTCTTGGACATGTGCCAGCTATTCCTCAGTACACTCACTGCCCTTAAAACTATTTTGCAAATTATAATCAGTCGAAGAGGATATTTGCTCCCTGTGCACAGTAAAAAATAGTTAGTATCCAAAACTACAGCAAAACTTCTTCGCAATTTCATATCTCCACAGCACAATTGGATGTGGAGAGTAGCATTATTTTCTGTGCAAGACACAAACTAAATGTATGTGGGAATTCCTAACAGGCTGAGGTACCTAACATGTGTTGTTACCTTTAAGGAAATTTTGTTGCATCTCATCAGGACATCCAAGGAAGTTTATCTTCTTGTTTTGGATTTTTTTTTTCTTCTTATTGTTTAACACTGTTTTAAGTGTTTCAAATCAAAAAATGTGAAAATTTACTGTAATTTTGTTGGTCATTAACATTAGATAAGACTTAACTGGGACTGGAGAATGCAACATACAAAATATTTAACAGACTGAAACATTTTTCTGGTTTTGTGATCTGATTTCTGCTTTAGGGAGTCAGTCAAGAAAAAGACAGGAAGGATGAAAACTGGATTTGGTGATACTATAAAGATTCTGATTTTATGTTTTGGTTATCTATCCCTTTAAATTAGAGAAAGGGCTACTTAAAACCTAAACTGGTCCTTTCCAAAGTAATTTTTTCTTCAAGGTTTTCAGGAGTTCTGTCAAACCTGAGGCAGAAGAATGATAGCTCATTTTAGCTGTAGAAAGACAGAGAGACTGGGAAATCCATGTAGAGAGCTAGAAAGATTTTATAACCTTTACAATAGGAGAAAGATCATGAAGACAAAAAGTAGGGGAAGGAGTGATATTTAGCAAGACACCTTGCAGAGGGAGCTTAATTTACTGAGCTATTTCCCAAACATGGAAGCTGAAGTTTCATCTATATTGCTAAATACAAGTCCAGGGATTGATCTTTTGCTGGAAGGCTGACTGCTGCCAGTTGGCTGTGGTCCACTATGCTTAGGGCTAGCCACCTCCGCAAGAAATTTGTCTTGGAGAGAGCAAGCTGCAGTATTCCAAAAAAGAAAAGGAGCCAGGAAGTGCTGTTAACAATTAGGCATTAAGGGCCATATGGTCCAGTGCTGACCTCAGCCTTTGGCCCTTCTTTTAATACAGTGCAGAGGTATCTAGAGAGAACTTTAGCCTGGCATTACCCACTGGAAGCCATCTGATTCTCCAGATGAGAGAAGGACATTTCAAACAGAGATCAGCATCAACAGTGTATGACTAGTTCTAGCTTAAGAGTCCATATCAAACTTACATCAATTAGAATAAAAATTAAATCAAATTAAATAAAAATTAAATAAAAATTAAAAATGTATTCTTTTTTGTTTTACCTATTATCAGAAATGTTTCTTGCGTCCTTCCTGATTTACATTTTGCTTTATTTTGTTTTTACTGTTTGCAATGTTACAATAAAGATTATGTTGAAAAACTTGAACTGGCTCCATGCTTGGTTATAGATTTGATTTTTAATTCTTCTGCTGAATGTAATGAGAATATTAAGAAATATTAAGAGCTTTGCTGGATTGGGGCCAAGATTAACATTGCTAGATAGACTAAGCTATATTTTACATAAGCTTTAACTGAACATTCATAGTCTTTCTCTGTAATGTTGAAAATGAAAATCAGTCCCAGCTACGTAGACTGCAGACATTACACAGTGTAGCACAGCAGGAAGGGTAAGTTGAAGGTTGTCAGTTTTCTTAATGCTGAACGAAAACAAAAGGCTGTTTCTGAATGTTTGAAATAATAGGACCGTCGTGGATCTCAAATCCAGTTTAATCCTCTTTGGCAACATAATACATTTCTAAAGCCACATAATCAAAGGGTGGGGAAGAAAATGATCAGTTTTAACAGACAGACTAGAATTTGGACCTCTGTATGAAACCTATGTGTTTCATACATAATTTATCAGATGCATTTTTCTTATTCTTATATATAAAAAATACACTATTTCTTTAAGACTTTAGTGATCCAGTAATTTTTCTTTTTTCTTCTATATTTGTTTTATTTCTCCCCAAAGAATTTTTTTTTTAACCAACATTCTCCCTCTGGTGAAACAATCTTTCCAGTATTTCCCCTGAAAAGCTGTGCTTTATAGGACTAACAATGTCAAGCTGACTGTAGGCATGTATTGCAAAGGTAGCCCTTTCAAAGCCAGGATTTTATTTCTTAGTCTTGATAATAATACATTTGATACATTTTATTAATGGTCACAATTTTTATTATTAACTCCTGGTGACTTGCAAACTCTCAGGAATCGGGACACATTGCATTAGGTACTATAATGCCTTGCCTAACCTTATTGCAGTCCAAATAAATACTGAAAGAAAGATCAGAAAAACAGAAGTTAAACACTCTGAAAGGTTAGTTTTAAGGCAGAAACACCTTTCTAGAAGTATAATTTCAGGAAGGGAAATTGTAAGGTGTGATTGTTTAAGTACTTAGATAAAGAAAAATGAGAAAAAGGGTATGTTAATTAATGAAAAAATTGTAAAGGAAAGATAGGTCAGAAAGGAACTGCTGGAGTGAATTCAAACCAAAGGTACTCTGAGAAGAGATCAGGGGGAAATGGACTGAAATGCTTCAGGAGAGAGCAAAGTGGTTCCTACCAGACCCCAGCCTTTAGGTTTGTTTTAGCTGATTGCATGCTCCTCCTAGATTAAAGCGGTAAAGAAAAACTTCTTTAACTACTCAGCTTAAGAACCTCCTCTGTGTGAAATCTTGTCTGCCATGGTCTTTATATTAGAAGGGCAATCACTGAGGTTAATACTCCTTAATGTTAATTAACTTTTCTTTTTTTAAATCATCATTGTGCCAGTGTTGAAAACCATGCTTGTAACCAGTATGTGGACTTGGTTCATTTGCAGGGGTGCAGATTAAGGATGTCATGTATGCATTGACACAATTCCTGTTGTAATTTATTTTCCCAGTGATCCATGTGAGCAAGGTCTCTTGTAAACATGAAGTGATACAATCATTAATAACTTTTTGTATTCTTTGTAAATGATTCATGGGGAAGGAGAATTTATCTTGTATTTTTATTTGGTCAGAGTCTAGAAAGTGATGGCAATGCATTTAATATAAGAAATACAAATTTCACTGAAATGTTTCTGTGTTTTTAATCATGTCATGTCATGGAAAAATAGCAATAAAATCTGCATGAAAGACTGTTTATTTCAAGACACAATTGCAAGACATTATCTGTCTTTTTCATGATATTTGTTTAAGTCTTGAAAGAATTTGGCAATGACTGTTTGGTTTTATATCTTTGCAATGTAAATCAACATTTTTACCATCAAAGGTAGTACATACATACTCTCTTTGTACAACTTCATGGTGAAAAATCTGATAGTAGGAAAATACACAGGCACACATGTATAATTGTGTTGCATAAAATGTATAAATTAATGACCATTTTGACCTCTAGTGGGAAATACTTCTTAGGTGAATTAGTTACATTTGAAAATGGCTCATATTTTGCTGAGGTATTTCAGGACTTTTGAAAACTCTGCTCAGTAAAATGAGGACCCGAAGATACCAATCCAGTTGAAATCACAATTTTAAAAGAATAAAAGTGTATATATAAAATTTCGTGCATGACCAAGATCCTGAGTGTGCAAGTCTCTTTCCTAGTGTTAGAGATGTTGTGAATTTGCCATTATGGAGGGCTGTTTAGATCCCTTTCAGCTGCATTTTGAACTTGATGGTTTTTTTTATACTTTTTCACGTTTGCCAGATGCAATTCTTGATGCGTCTGTAAAGTTAATACACAAACTTTTATTGTTTATTTTATGTAACATAATAATGCTCATTTCATCTTTCAATAATGGTCTTGTTTGGGACTCAAAGTACGTGAGTTACTCCCATAAAAATAATTTAAAACTCATCCATCTGATGCATAATACCAGTTTAAGAAATCATGGGGGTTTTGGATGAAATTATCCTTACCTGTGTGCACAGGTAGTCCACTAATGTGGACTTTGAAACAGAACATGAATCACAAAATCACAGAACAATTTATGTTGCAAGAGACCTCTTGATATCATTTAATTTGACTCCTCTCTTGAAGCAGATCAGGTTGATTAAGGCTTTTTCAAATCTTAAGGACCTTCAGGGAGGTAGATCCCATAGCTTCTCTAAGCAACCTGGGCTAGTGTTTGACCAGTGTCACCATAAAATAGTTCCCTTTATCTAATCAGAATCTCCCTGCTGCAAGATGTGTCTGTTGAGTGGTCTGTTTCTCTTGAACACTAAATGTGTTTGGGCGTGGTACTTGTGTGCTGAGGACAGATGTGTACAGCTGATGTGGAATAGATCACATTTGTTACATTCAGCAACCTTGTCCTGCAAAAGTAGGAGGTTGCACCCAAACTTTGTTGTTGATGGCTCCTAGCCCATGTCAGCTCTTGTATAGTCCTCGGAATGGTTTGGGAGTAAAATGTGAAGGCCAAAAATATACACAGGACATACCAGAGATTCTGCTTGTTTAACAGTACAGAAGAAGTTCCAGAGTCTGGAACTGCTGAAATTAAATAGCTTTTCCCTTGATACACTCTTCATTTTTTGTGTCACCTCATCAGTACCTCTTGGTGGAACATATTAGAGTTTGTAAGACTTGGAGCCTGGCTTTTCCCTGTGTAAAGTCCCAATCAGTGGGGTAAACTAATTCATTTTCTTCATAGAATCATCCTAGAATTATAGAATAATTTGAGCTGCGAGAAACCTTTAAAGGTCATCTAGCTGAATCAATCTGCAATGAGCACAGACATTTTCCCTTAGATTACAAAGCCTCATCCAGCTTCAGCCTGACTGTTTCCAGGGATGGGGTATCTACCACCTCCCTGGGCAACCTTCTCTAGTTATAAAAAAATATTTTCATATTTCTTGTCTAAATCAACTTTTTGGTTTAAATCTTTCACCCCTTGTCTTATTGCAATAGACCTTGCTAAAAATTTTGTCCCCATCTTTCCCATAAGCCCTGTTTAAACACTGAAAAGCTGCAATAAGGTCTCCCCAGAGCCCTCTCTTCTCCGGTCTGAACAACCTCAGTTCAGCCTTTCCTCATAGGAGAGGGGCTCCAGTCCTTTGATCATTTTTGTGTTCCTCCTCTGAACTCACTCCACCAGGTCCATGATTCCCCTATGTTGGGAAGTACTGAGCTGGATGCAGAACTCCAGGTAGGATCTCATGGGAGTGTACCAGAGGGGGAACATCACCTCCCTCAACCTGCTGTCTTTGTTTCTTTTGATGCAGCCTGTGCCATGATTGGCTTTCTGGGCTTCAAGTGCATCTCTGCTATCTTTTAAGCTCTTTCTTCTCAGCTGCAGCTGACTTGTCCCTGTATTTTGATCAGGTCTTTTTCAGGTTTCACAGAGACAGTTGCTGCAGCTGGGCTATGTTTAAAGTGTTTGTACAGCTTTACCTATATCATCTGTCAGACACTGTTACGTGTAGATGTAAAATGTTTACAAAACTATCCCTGCACAATGCTCTTTTCATGACCAGATGTGTTCACCAGATAAGGAGTCTGGAAGAAATTTCATGACTGCCTCTTAGCACTTATCAAAATGTTTATTTTAATGCAACTCTTTGAGTATTGCCAAACATCAGCAGCTAAGAGTGGGTCAAACAACCAGACACGAATTGTTCTTTTTCAGAAATCAGCCTAAATAATGCAAGATATTTTCACCCAGTGGGTTCTAAAGATGGAGGAGTCATCATGAAAAAGGAATGACTTAGATGTACATTGCAATTTTAAATTCTTAGAGGTCTAGTTTGTTGTTTAGATCTCAACTAAATGAATAGGTCATTCAAAGTCATTGCAATCTGTAGCTTATCAATGACTGTTACAGAAATGAACTAGCAGAAACTATCTGTTTCCTGTTAAGGTTATGTTGATGAGAAAAATACCAGCTAGTGCTTTCATAGCAGTTTTATGGGACACGTATTGAAGCAGAGCTCCTATCTCAGAATAGAACCCCTCTCAATTCCATCTACCTGAAAGATAGATTTTCAGGTTGCCTCTCTCAATAATTTTCCCTTTAGGCCCCATTAGTAGATGATTCCAACAATCTACAGTGTGCATATATCTGAATAGTTCAGAACATGTTATGCTTTGTTATCCATAGTATTTAAGTTTTAATTTCTTATTACATTATTCCATATGCTATATATGCATTTCTCCAAGGAAAACTCTATACCATTTGAACATGTATCAGACTTTTCCAGATCTATCTGCTGCAGAGACTCTCTATTGCCTTTCTGCTCAATGATTGGCCTCAAGTCTGAGTGCTTGCTGTACACTAGGAGCGTGTGTAAACCCTCGAAACTTAATGGCCATTTTGTTACAATGGGATTTCTTTATTCCAGCTTAATGGAATGCATTTTAATATTGTACTGGTGCATTAATAATAATTGCTGCAATATGTACTATAAGTATGCTTAAAATGATACTTCTAGAGTATTCTCTCTTTTTTGAAGTCAGGCAAATATAATTTAATGTTCCAATTGGTAGTAATTTTAACCCACAATGAACTTTATATCTTTACATGCTCTGTGTACATATGAGAAGATAAAACAATAAAAAAAATACATAAATATTACTCCCAATAACCACTGTTTGGATTGGTTAGTGAGCTGTTGGGTTCATCAGACATTAGACTGAAAACAAGCAGTTCCTCATACACGCTCTTTTTGTTAACATTCTTTGTTCTCCTAGTGTGCCCATTTGGCTTCGAGGTTTCATATTCTTAAAAGCACCTTTGATCCTCTGTTGTTCAACTTCCTCAAATGGAATTTGAAGCTGTTGAGCAGCAAGAAGTCTGGACCAAATTTTCATCTCAGTACACGTGTGTGTATATATATGTGTGTGTGTGTAAAAAATTTCATAACTATGCATATATTTATATCTATTTGTCTGTCTGTCTGTCTGCCTGACTAACTAACTAACTAACTAACTAACTAACTAACTAACTAACTAACTAACTAACTAACTAACTAACTAACTAACTAA
>VZUI01046125.1:0-29911 GCA_013401135.1 Cettia cetti
CTGCCTGAAAGCCCCTTTAATTTCTTAAATTATAATAATTCGGAGGGAGGGGATTTGGATTCCACATTTCCTAAGGAGGTCCTGCCCCCTCCTTAGCAGATACCTGTCTTTCAAACCAAGACAGAGTCCTAGACAGGTTTAGAATCCTGCAGTGATAAGGACAGGAGAAACACACACAACACCCTGTATCAAATGCAACCAAAAAAGGCCTTATTAAGTAGGTTATTGGGAAAAAAAACCAAACTAGAAGTAACAAAAGCTATATGAGGTTAAGCACAGACAAGCTACATGCCAAATTTATAGGAATCAGATGAGGTAGCCTCTGTATTTCCACTATTCTTATCTTCCTCAGGGGAAGAGCACTGAAACAAGTGTTATGGGAGAGAGCCAGCATGTATGTTTGGCAAAGTCTAGGACTACAATACAGGCTGCATTTTTCTAGGACCTTCTCGTTAACAGTTAAGGTTTTATCTCAGAAATACAAATAAGCAAGTAGTGGTGCCAGTTAAGAAATAGCTGAACACTACATCTAACATGATGGGAGCAAACTGGGGACCTTCTGGGAGGGCTGACTAGAAACAGAGTGCCATGTAACTTTGGAAAAATGTATTAGTGAGTCTCAAACAGTTAATATATATTCAAAAAGGTGTCCAGAAATCTGGGTGGTTATCTAAACTAAACTGAACCCATCATTATTAAGTCCATTCCCAGGATTAATGGCCATACAGTACAGTATGTGCGTGTTTAGTGAAGCCACAAATAAATTATGAAGGTTAATAAGTGTTTCTCTGAATAAGGAGAATTATTCCTCAGGGAACCATAAAATATGCTATTAAGACCTTAAGAAAATAGGCGGCCTCTACCATTTTGAGATTGTGGCTTGTTTTGTTAAATAAGGCAGTAATTGTTTTTGTTTTAATAGTGTGACTGGCCAGGTATTCCTGCTTGAGCTCTTTCACTGTTTCTGAGGGCGAGAAGGTCAGATCCAACCCTTTAAAATTTGATTCAGAAAAGGGAACCAAGGGGGGAAAAAGTCAAACAGAATAGCGTTATGTGTGTACTTACAAGTCTATGGGAGCACTTACTAACCAGGCCCTGCATGCCCAAGCCAGCATGTCAGTCAGCCAGTCAGCAACAGTCTTCTCCAGGATGTCAGACTTCTCTGCCCTTTGCATATAGATGAATGCGTAAGTGAAACAACGCTGTGGATTTTCCATTCAAATGGATGGGGATGACCTTTGCACCCCAACTGCCAGCTGGGGTAACCCTAGAGGAGCTCTTGTCTGAAATTTCTAAGGCAATGTTGCAACATAACTGCTTTCGAGCATCTTGCGCACATGAATTGACAAATGGTATCACTGGGAGGACAGTGCTGTATTTGATTAGCATGGTGACACAGGGAGGAAGATTGATCAGAGAGAAACAGCTGTAAGGAGAACAAAAAATAGATACTAAGAATGATGAGGAAATATGCATAACAAGAAATTAGCAAAAAATGTATTGGTCATTACTTTGGTGCTTCTAGGAGACCTTTGGGATCATCTTCAGAATATATAGGTAGCAGTAATAAACTGGTCATGCCAGCTGAGTTCTGGGCCCTCACAGTAAGCTTCAGAGTTTCACTTGAAACTTGGTTCCAACTTGAAATGTTTTTTAGAAGGACATATAGACTCTTTTACAGCAGTGACCACTGATTTTCAGAGACCCACAAACCAACATTGCTGTAAATGCTACTCTCTCTTAGTCTGGGCTACAGCTGCACAGTTAAGAGGAGCTTCTCAAAGCTTCTCTTGTCCAATCTCACATGGCATGAAGCTTTTATGATTGTAGTTTCTTAGAACACAACAGAAAAAAAGCCCAACCCACCAATTTTTGGTTAGCATAATGAATTTCAGACAAGCTGGTCCAAAAATGGATCCTGTGGTCATCATGTAAAAGTCAATACTTTCCAGGGGTGACGACATTTTGTTATCATAATATTTCCTTAGGGTTAAAAGAGGAAATAAATGCTCCATCTCAGATACCGCTGTGTGATAGCTGTTGGCACATATTCACCAGTGTAAGTAGTTCCTGATGTTAGATAATTTGGTCCTGAAGCTAGGTGAAAGAAGCTCAGTTTTGCTGCAGATTTCTGGTTCTAAAGCTAGCAACAAACCTCAAGGCATGAAAATGAAGGCAAAATGACCTCATTCCAATTCAGATGCTACATGAACATTCTGTGGGCAGAATTTGAAATTTTTTTCTTGATCTGGGTCCAAATGCTAAAGCAAGAATAGCCTAATCAAATCAAAGAAGCTTGCATAAATGCCTTGAAACAGAAAGTGCCAATTTCTGTAGACCTGTGTTGACAAGAAGTTATTTCTCCTGTGTCAATATCATTAGAGGAAAGTATTGGAACAAGAAAATCAACAAAAAGACACATTGACTTGAGGTTGAGTGCAAGAATGAGGATAGCTGAAGCTCAGTGGGAGTTTTGCCATGGATTTTACTGATCCCAGGACTTCAAGCATTTGGTTTTTCTGTAAATGTTTACAGAGAACTGAGATACTGAATATTGAAACCAATATCCAGGTGACAGTTTGTGTCAAGAAAAAGTGTGTCTGTCTGCAAATGAGTGCTCACACATGTGCTTCTTATTAAGATATCCTTCCCCTGTTTCAAATTTAACTTAAAAACTATTTTTTTAACATGTGGCACTGTCTGAAACAGGGGGGCAGATAAATGCAAGCTGCTCTGAGCTATTTTCAGTCTGACTGGAAACTACCTTGCATTTTGCTCTTGGTTTACTCACAAATATTGGGGTCTGATCATGTCAAATACACAGGTGTTACTTTGTTATGCTTTCACATAGAGATCATGTTCCTCATTTTCCTTCAGTAGGAAGTTGTAACAAGTAATTTTAGCTTGTGATGAAAGATTTAACGTACATATTTACTTCATTTCACAAAGGGAAATAGAATTTTATTTTTAGGGAATGTCAACTGTATCAATTTTGATTTCCCTTCTCAGGAAGAAACAACAACAAGGACATACACTACAGAATCAGATATTGCAATGGATAATAAGAGAAGTTTTGAAGAAGATAAAAATCAATTGCTCACCCTATCTAATTTTTTGAGGGAAAAAAAATCAAGAGGAGACTAGTGGGGAAAAAGAACGCTTCTGAAAGGAATGGTTGTTAGTGGTAGAAGTTCAGAGAAGTTAACTAAAGTCTGGTTCTTGAAGACAGGATCTGTGGCATTTCTCAGTAGAAGCAAGCCAGAAAAAATAATGGAATATAAAAAAAGTCCCAGGGAGGAAGAGTGAGACTCAGGGTTTTGAATTGATGAGTAAAACATGCTTCTCAGCACTTGTTAAGGTTGTACCACTGGGGAGAAGTGCTATAGATCAACTATACTGTGCTTTTGCACAGTAAACTGGTGAGATTTAGAGGGGAAGAGTTTTGCAAGGGGAAGAGTGTGGGAATATATCCCAAAGTCAGAGAAGTATTGAGGACTCCATGAATTTATACAGATATTTGTAAGCATAGTGGGAGGTCCAGGTGATCCTTAGTGACCTGGAAAATTTGGTAAACTTTTGCAAACATCTTGCAAGGGCCTTTCTTGGCTAATGTCAGCTACTTAGCTCACCATCCAGCTTCTTAATTTCCTTCTTCTATCCAAAAGCAATTGCATTTCTGGCTTAAAGATCCTTCAACTGTGAGAGTCTCAGTGACTACCAGTATATTTCTTCTTTCTAACTCATTACTTGGTTTGTCTTCAGGAAAGAACATCACTTTGGTTTAGAAAGAAGCATATGGTATGGACCTTGTAAACAAACAATGTACATGGGAGTAATAGATAATTACTGTGATGAAGTAAACTACAATCTAGACAGAATGGAAAATCCACTTCTGGCCACTGTTTTAGCAAATGATGACATATAGAACAATTAACACCATAGTGGAAACTGCTCAGAATTTATTTTATATGGAAAGCACTTGCCTAAACGCAACAATGAGCAAACAAAGTAATTTGTTGAGACTTGACTCTGTTTGTTAATGGTATGCCATTATGCTCTCTCTGTTAACTGTATGCCATAGTGTTGCAGATGTCTATTCATGGTTTGTTAAATCTCTGAGTTCCTCTGAGTATGCCAAGAACAAATATTTTATACTGCAAATTAAATATTAAGAGATAATTTGGAAAAGATAACTACCTTGTAGGCCTTGCGGAGTTATAAAGAGTGGTTTGTGAGAATGTTCTTAGTCAGGGCCCAGGTGATTGAGAACTGCATGGTTGTCCTGCTTACACCTACACACTACAGACTTGATTTCAGTAGAGGAGAAGAGCTCCAGCTTTTCATGTGAAGTTACATATTTTATAAATTTTAAATGTTTGCTTCTATTGTCTAAAGATGCTTCTACTGTCTTCAGAAGCAATGGCTTTTAAAGGTACAAGTCAATTTAAGACATTCAAAAGAAAAATGTCTAAAATCTATTCAAAGGGATCTGTTCCTAGCATCATCCAGTGTGCTTCTCTGAGAATATGTATTTGTTTGTTCTGGACCTGTTTATCCTTCTCTTTGATATAGCCTTGTAGAGTCTAGATCACAACGAAATGAAATTAAGATAAAATGAAGGTGGTAAAAAATAAAGGAAATGATAAAGGTGGACTGATAATGAAGCATTTACTAAGGTTGCTTCTGTCTCTTGTTTCAGAGAAAGCTTTATTAATGATTTATAATTCTGTCTATTCCTCCATGATACTTCAGTGCCAGTTGTAAGTGGGATTGAATCAATATATGAAATCATGTAGATAACCCAAAATGATACAATTTCTGCTCTATAAAATGAAAACTATGAATACATTTAGACTACAATTTTTTCTCTGAGTGACAGTTTGATTAATTAAGGTCACTTAATAATATAAGAATATAATAAGGCTTTATATTCTATAAAGACATCAATAAAAAATTGTATATATCTCTTCAATCAATGAAAGTTCTGATGTTTTTGATGCTGGGTGTAGAATGTCATGCCCAATTTCTTTTGATTTTACTTTGCATAAGCATAACTTATCATTTTATGGGTAAAAGTGAAAAATTGGGTTTTGGTTGCATTTCTTACATATTTCAGTTTTATCTTTCTTAGGATTTTTCCTTTTAATGATGCATTATCATAGCAGTGGTTTGTAAATAGGCACTGTTTAGGTAGGATAAAATAGTTCCAATAGTACACAATATAGGGAAAATACATCAATTCCAATTTAGCTTTACAAAGAGAAGCATCAGTCAAATGAAAATGCAGTCTTATAAATGTAGGAGATTAATGTTTGTCTTCACTTTTCCAAAGGAAGAACCACATCCTGTGAGGTGCTCAGCATCTGCTGTCCTAATCAATACAGCTAAGAGCTGGCTTTTCTCGATAGGTTTGTACTCCTAGTCAGCAACTGTCCAGCTATAAGAAAGCATCATTGTTTGGCATGAGGAGAAAAAAAGAATTTTATCTTTTATGGGAGAGCTAAATCATCTTGTCATCATATAGCTCAAAGATGGCCAAGTATGTTTTCCCTCAAATTTGTTTAAACAAACAAATGTAATTCTTAGGTTTGTGCCATGGAAGCCAAGTTTCCGTCCAGCATGAATTTAGGACATAAGATTTGTTTGTGATGGAAACAATGCCAGACACTTTTGCATAGCAGCATAATGGAGTGCAGCTAGAATGCAGCTTATAAAACCAGATTCAGGAAAACAGAGCTGCTCTGTCTAATTTGGACTGCACTTTGTGATTACAATAGCATAATTGTGCAGCTTGGAAGCCTTTCCCTCTCTGCTGAAATGATGCAGTATTTAAACACATGTGAGAATGTTTCTTCGACAAAAGGCCAGAGCTGAAGCATCTGCATATTCCCAAGCCTTCCTCCAGGATGGGTCCTCCTCATGCCACCTGACTTCTTGTGGTCACTCTGTGCTGTCAGCTGCATGTGTCTCTCAGGAGACTTCCCAGTCTCCTGGTACGACACCATCTTGTTAGGGCATCTCATTTTCCTAACAGTTTGTGGAGTAAATTTCCCCTAAATGGGAGAATTTGCTCTTCTCCTACTTCAGATAGTTGTACTTGGTCAATGAAGACTATTTGTGTCAGTCTGTGTGGATACCTGAGACATGCATGAGGCATGCTTACTGAGTGGAAAGCACTCACAATTTGAATTTTTCTGGAGTCTAGTCCAAAGTTTCATGGAAAAGATTTATAATATATGAAAAGAACTGAGTTCCATTTCCTAGACAAGGCCTTAATATGCAAAAATCTTGTTCCCACTGAAAGACAATGAAAGAAAATAAGGAAAAAACAACTTTTCAATGTTGCTATAATTATCTCTTCATGTTCATAGAGTCATGGAATCAGTATATCGTGATTTGGAAGGGACCCATATGGGTCATCAAGCCCAGCTGCTGACAACCCTAATTCTTCTTGAACTCTGTCAAGCTTGGTGCTCTGACCACTTCCCTGGGGGCCCTGTTCCAGCACCCAGACACCCTCTGGGGAAAGAACTTTTTCCTAATATCCAACTTAAGTCTCCCCTAAGACAGCTTCATGCTGCTCCCTTGGTCATCACATAGAAGAAATCAGGGCCTGCTTCTCCATTTCTCTCATGTTCACTGCTTATGAAGGTTTCCTCTGTTTCATTGCTAAGTAGTTCTGCCCTTTGTACATCACTGAAAAACAAATAAATATGTGCTGCATTTTGGTGAAAAAAGGAGAATTTCAGTGAGCATTTCCTGTAAGAGAGAGAAGTATGATGATTTTCCATCAATATATCATTTGGAAGAAAAAATTGTAATATTTTTCTTGTGAAATCAGAATTATCTCCTTAAAGTACTTAATTTTAGGTATTGAACTTTTAACAAAACAAAAATATTAATTGAGGCTCGGAATATTCCTCTGCTACCTCCCAGATCAAAGTTTTCTTTCCTTTTTTGTTTGGGGAAAATATGAGGAAACTATTAATTCATTCTTTTATTGATGATACAAGAGATGATGGGAACTAAATGAATTAAACAGTATTTGTACATACAGTTATATAGAAAGCATGTTACTTATCACTTTTAAAAGCCAGCACATGCACCTAAATACAGAAATGGTAACTTTGGGTTGCCTTTGTGTTCTTGCTTTCAAAATAACAACTCCTGAGAAAAAATAATGAAATGTTTCTCAGGTACTTATGTGAGAGCCTTCTTTGAACACTCTTGCAATCTCAAGTTAGTATTTGTGCTAAATATCTTTTTCTTAAATAGGAGCTCCATTCTGAGGGCTTTTTTTCCTCTGAAAATCAGACATTTGATCTATTTTTAGAATATTTTGAGAGAGATCAGTTCAGTATCTTTTCATCCTGATAGCATTCAGGTCATGGCAGCCAGAGCAAAGCTTTTAGCCTAACACTGAAGTCCAGATCTTGCTCTATGTTCAGATATGTTGGAGTTTTTTTATTAGAATGATTAATGAAATCTTAAGCCACTTGCAGTTACAGCCTCTGGTCAAGAAGAAAGTTGGAAATACAGAAATCGTGGGTGTTTTTTTTTCTAATGGCAACTGGGAAGAGTAGAATTGGTGGTGGTAGAATCTCATGGCTCATCCCTTGTCAAATTTTGAAGGTCAGAATAAAGCTCAAATAGATAAAAAGATTTCAGATGCCTCATTGCCAGACTCTGTAGTAGGATATAAAGTCTAAGCCTCCACTCCAGGAGTCATCCATCAATCCATCCATCCACAAAAAGAAGAGAAATTTTAATTCTATGGCATGTGGTTAATTTGCCTTTAATGGTAGAGGGATCTGAAAAGAGACCTGTGAGTTTATTCTCTTAGTCATTTCTATTGAGCAAATTTAGCATACCCCTCCACAGGAGTTTCTTCTGACTCGTGACTGACTAAGACCTACTGAATATCCTGCTGACAGACCTTCTAAAGACGCTTTAGAGTTTACATTTTTGATTCTGTACTTGGTAAATCTTTTTGGGCTGCATGAATCACCTTGACCCTCCCATTCCAGGGAATAACATTATCTCCTGAGGAAAGGTAGACTAAATTTTCCTCTGTGTGTGTCTGTGCAATTGTTTTTTAATGCATTCCCATACCTAATGTCGCTACTGAGGGCTACCATCAGCAATGGCAGATCCTGGCTTTGGCATGGCTTGCACACTGGTGTGATCTGTATCACAGTTTGAAAACTCAGGAATGATTGTGTATTTCTTAGAGACAGATATAAGCCATGTTCAAACACAGAAAAGAATGAAGGATTAGTTGCTCCAGTGGTAACAAGCTTTTCTTGTTAAATGTTTGTGTATATTTACAGTCTAAATTTCTTTAATTTCATTTTCAACTTTTGAACCATATCATCTCTCCTCTTCCCTTCTGAATTGAAAATTACTAAAATGAAGCCTGCTCTTATGCAAACTGTGAAGACACTTCTTTGAGTGATTTTAGGGCAAGAAAGGAAATAAGATCAGAAACCATAGACTAGTCTTGTCACCACATTTAGCTAGTACCAAATGGAAATTTAACCACAGGTCTCAAATTATGCTTTTAAGTCCTAAAATGAGTTCTGCTCAGACAAGCTATGCTGACTTTAGTGAAGCCAGGGCAGGCGTATGAGCCTTCCTGAGAAAAGATTTTTTGATTTCACAACAGAACTTAAACCCCACAGATTTCAAGAGGTGTCCAAATATGGTAAAACACGCAGAGAAATACTTCCCTTTTCATCATCTGAGTGCTGCTGTTCACAATACTAACATGAAGCTTTTAGTAAATTCTGGGAAGTTTCTTACTACTCGGAGGAAGGGAAAAAGCCAGCATAAGAAGAGTTGTAGTTGTCTTTTGTGACTGCTGTGGCTACCCTGGAGGTAAACAGGAAAAGGATCTGATATGCTTAGAATAACCAAGTTGATTTAAAGAGGGAATGTGTTATCCTTGCTTCCTGTGTGTGAGACGGTTAATCACTGTCAGTAGCCAGCAGCACGGGTTTTCTTAAGGAGAAATCCCTCTGCATCATTTCACAGTATGTACTTTGATGGCTGTCTCACTTCAATGACACAAGATGTAGTTTCCTTTCTTCATCATCCTGGGATGTAATGGGGTTTTCCTGCCCTCTAAGAATAATTTTTTTTGTTCAATTAGCCTTAGTAACAATGACTAGATAATGAAGCCAAACAAGGAGATACCCTGCGGTTCCTATGATGACACATTTCACTGCTGCTGACTCATCTGGTGATATAAGATTTTCTGTTGGTATTTCTATAAATGACAAAAATAAACATCTGCTAAGAAAATTACCTCATTTGTTATACGTGACTTGAGTGTTGAGCTCTTTTAAGAACTCCAATTATTTAGTGTTAGGAACTAATACCCCAGGATTAGAGCTGCTCTGCAGTGTGTTGAAAGATTATAGTTTACCTGTGGCCTTTGTTTGTATTAAGGTTTTTTGCTGCGAGCTAATGTGAGCCAAAGTGTTTAAATTCTGTTCTGGATGTGATTCCAGATTTCAGAAAGCTGGGAAATGCATATTTACCATGGCAATTCAAGATCTGTCTTTGAAATGGGTAAAAGGAGAAAGCTTAACTTCAGGTGTTAGATTCAGTAAGAGTCCAAAACTCTCATTATTTGTTTCAATTTGTTTGTGCCTTAATGTACCATCCAAGAGTATCTATATATCTAAGGCTGATGTGAATGAAAGTAGAAACAAGCCTGAATAATGCTGTATTTTAGAGGTCTAAGAAAACAGGTATTAGTGATTATAAAACAACAGCTAGTATTTGTGTTCCTATTTAATGGAAGACACAATGGAGATGTGAGCATTTGGACCTTGTGAAAATCAAGCCTGGAGGGTAAGGGAAATCTGCTAGATATAAATCTGTTAGATTTAAATAAATGTAAGTGTAGGTGTTCTTGCGAGAACTTTTCATTGTCTTCACTTTTGCTATTCTGTTTTGCCAATGTCCAATGCACACCACAGCGTTCTACTTCAGCTATCCAGATGATCTAAGTTGCCTTCGCTTTCCCAGGTAACTTCAGTTTCATTATTACTGTGAGATGTATCATTGGCAGCTATGTGTGGGCCTTGCCAGTACAATCGCTGGATACGAGTACTCTGAGGCAGACTCCTCTACAGGTAAAACCAGAGAATATAACTCTGAGTTTTCAACAATGGTGATCCTAAATATGAGTATGAACTTGAAAAAAATTAGTTTCCTTGCCTGGTGTAAATCTGCCCAAGTTTCTCTGGCACTGGTCCAAGCCATCCACCTTTAGAAATCTTTAGATATTCTAGGCTACTTATTGACTCCTTTAACATTCTACACAGAAAAAACTACAGAAACATATAATATTGCACAGATATTAGGATTTGGAAACTAAAGATGCATGAAAAGGAGTTCTTATTTTCTCCATTTCCTAAGGACTAAGATTTACGTTGCTCTAGAAGGATTTATTGGATCTGATGCTCAGCTCTGAGATATTCAACAACTGTATGGATTTTTCATGCCTTTTCAAGATAAAACAATTAATTTGTTGACTTTGAGGTGAAAGAGGCTGGGCTGGGCACAACCATACGGGGAGAAGTCAACACAGGCCAGAGTACAGGCATGGACCACTGCCAATCAGTAATGCTTGGTGTATCCTCATAATCTATGGATCCATGTGCCTACATGCCTAGCTATGTCCTTAGTCAGCATAGAAGGTCTTGCAGCTTAGACATTACATTCTTGTGACCAGATGCCACATGTAGTGCAACCTCATGATACCATTATGCTGATCCTTCTCCATATGTTTTCTCCAGCACATGGGGCCTGAGCTGTTTCTCTTTGTGATGATTTTGTCATTTGAGTGGGAAAACATGCTGCCAAAAGAAAAATATGTTCTGTTGGAATTCCTGGCTCTTTCTTGCTCCAAGATCAGGGCAAATAAAGCTCAGGAGACATTGAAGTCTCACTCTGAAATTTATTATCTTTATCTACTACAAACTCATGAGACATGAGCTCTCTCTAACAAATCAAAAAAGTGAGATAAAATGGTGTCTCTTCTAGGCTATTGAAGTCCCAATTATCCAATAAACAGTTGACATCTAAATTATTTATGCTTCTAACCCAATTATGATCACCCAAAATGTGCAATGTGTACTAGAGAAAACCATCCAGATTCATGAAGAAGAAGGAAGAGGGTGCAAAAAGACAACCCACACCCAGAATTCTCCATCTTGGTTCCCATATACCACCATACACTAATATCCCAAATCTAAGTTTTTCACCCTGTGAGATCACACAATACCATCCAAACTACACACACACACTATTTCTGTGCTATCACTTGATTTTTGAAGCCTTTTCCAAGGCCTCAGGTCAAACGAGGTGTTTATCTGAAGGTCGGCACCCTCAAACTCAGAAAGCTCAAAGTTTTCAGCCTTCAGAGTTCCAGCAATGTTTTAAACTGCAATTTTAAATTCCTAGAACATCTGGATAGCAAACACTTGAGACTCAATTCTCAACTACATTGCTGACCAAGAAGATCAAGAATTTTGAGGAAAAAAAAATCACTGCTACAGTGGAAATTTTGTTTTTTTGGGTTAGACTCCCCAGATGTGGGATAAGGGTAGCTTGCTATGGCCTTCATCTATGTCTTGTGATGATTACAGCTAAGTTGGCCAGTTTAAGACTGCAGCTAAGTCTGCAGTTAAGATGTAAATCCATTAACAGAAATGGCAGTTTACTATAAAGAAGGCTCTTGTGAAATTTCTTACTGAATACAGGAAGGTGACAAAAACACAGTGAAACATTTTGAGATTCCTCATCTCTTTTTGCAGTTTCAGGGGGTTTGAACAAGTACTAGAAACCAAAGCCTTTAACTGAGCCAAAGCAAATAAATCTTTTTGAGGTTGCTCACACATCAATTACAAAGACACTTAAAACCTTTCAGGGACAGATGTGCTGCTGCTGGTAAATAGAAAAGCAAAAACCAACTTAAAAGCAGTTCTTCATGGAGGGATGGATTTTTTTCTAGCTTTTAGAATAGACTGTCACAAAGTTTAAAAGCAGAAGGGAAAAGATGTAGATTATAAAAGCTAGATGGAATTACAAGTGAATCATTAAAGAGATGATATTAGCCCAAGGTTACAGCTTCACCTCATAAATTTGTACTGACAACCCTTTAAAACAGAGCTAATAATTAAACTAATAACTAAGAAAGCAAAACATATTGTTCAGCCATGACTTGGTATCAAACACCTTTTATCAGAATGTTTCAGTCATCTCATTGATACTGGGCAAAAACATATTCACTATAACTTTTCCTACTCATTGACTGTTACTTGTATCATGGTTAAACTGAAATATTATTTTAAATATTACAGAAATTTGGCACTTTGCTCAAATAAGGCATCTGTTCCAGAAAAATGTTGTTTTGAACATTAAAAAGAAGTTTTCTGAAAGCACATGGACATCGAGTCAGTTGGTTTGAGTGGTTACTGTATGTGAAATTTTACTGAATTTTGTAAATATTAAAAGTACTTTGAAATAAATCAATTTCTAGAAATATAATTTAAATTTATATCTTTGCCTTTGTTTTATGTGTATCTTTCCATTTTACCAACCACTTGGCAAGGGAGAAAATTGCAAAATTTTACAACTGAAAAAGACCAGGAGATTACAAATGTAGTAATGTAGTTTTAGGATTCTGAATGGAGAGTACAGATGAAACATCAGCTGCAACTGAACTCTCCTTAGAGTGTTAGGATATGGCAGTTAAAAGTTTAGGTTTTCTGTAAACACTAGGATTATATCTATGGCCTTGATAATTTTACAACTCTTAAAATAAGTGGAGCTCAGAGGATATTCAAAACCTTATAAAATAGAATATTCTGAGCAGTCATATTCCCCAAAACTATTTAGAACAAAATAGGGGACAATGAAAGCTGAAGAAATATTTAAATCCAAGTAGCTTTGAAGACTTTTGTCCCCAGGGAGGTAGGGATGTATTTGTCAATTTGCCTAAATATCTTCACTCCATATGTTTTCACATTTTGCTCCGAAGCTTTTAATGCATTTTACATTAAACAATCATTGAATAAAAAGAAAATTGTCCTGGGATAATTTCCAAAACCAGTTTTCCTCCTTTGAGTGGTGTGTTCTGCCCATCAGACTACAGATCTGGTGTCTTACCTGCTGCTGCCCTGGCTGGGAGAGCCCTGACTTCTTGCCCACATGCTGTCTGTGGGAAATGTCCTTCCACGGACAGAATGCCCAAAGTTTAGGGCACCCCAGAGCAAAAAAAGGAAGAGGGTTTAGCTCCTTATGCTGAGAGTAAACAACCTCTAGGTCCAGGACTTCTGAGAGATGTGCTGAGCTTTTGGTATTCATGGAACTCTGCAGCTCAAGCAGAGGAGCCTGTCTCAATAGCAGCAGCACCTGAAACCTTGGGGTATCCCCAAAGCACACAGATCCCACAGATGGGAATGCCCTGCAAGTGCAACCATCCCTGCATGACTGGGTTTTAACCCAATGAATATTAATAAAACTTTATTTGGAGAAACTGCTTCATCATCTGTGATGGAAATAGCTTTTCGAAGAATGGATTTAAAGTTACAGCTGTTGTACTCCGACAGCACCCAATTGCCTATCCTGGTGGTAAGGCCCTGTCTGCCAGTGAAATATGAGTTTGTAGTGTTATGGCTTTTCAGAGCATTCAGCTGTTTAACATCGGTGTTAATCTGATGCTGTTATGTATGGGCACCTGTGTATGCTTAAGCAGCTGATTCAGTGGATGTTGATGAGAGACAAATGACCAGATTTTTTTGGTCTGAGTTTCTCACCTGAAAGTGGAAGTTGCAGGAGAAATTTCTGAAGAGGGGATTAAAAAACCAGGGTGTGTGAACTGTTGATCCCCACTGCACTTTTGGATATGCTATGGATTGGAACGGACTAGGACAGTGATCCTCTTACAGGCTGAAAGAAAAGAAATTAAAACGGAAAAAAGTTTCCTGCCCAGTTTGGATTAATTCTAGAAAGTATTGTTTTGGCAGAAAAGTTACAAACCTCATCTAGAAACTAAAATAAGGAGACACAGAAGCTAAGGCCTCTCACAAAAGTACATTCTGACATTTGTCTCATCTTTCTCTTCATCCTTAATGCCTACAATGCTGAAAACTGTTTACAAAGCAAGAGATTTGCTCGGGTTCAACAGCAAGACAAAAGAAGCTATGTCCCCCTGTGGCAGGGAGGACCAGAGGCTACTGTAGAGAAGCTTTTTATTCTGCAGTTGCACGTGAATATTGTATTCACCTGCTCTGGAAACACCAAAGACTCCTTGGCAGACTTTTATGGTATACGAGGCAGAAAGGTCCTGCTACTTGCTGGTCCAAACAAAGCAATGCAGCAATTAATGCTATCCACTATGGCTATGTCAGGTACTGCCATTCAGCTTCTGCCCACTTTCCTTCAACTCCTGAGCTGTTGATTGCCTTCTCCAACTGCTACTGCCTGCATTTCAGCCAGCAAAAAAGGCTAAAACCCTCTATAATCTAGTGCAGCTGAAATATCAATGTGCTGGCTTAGAGCTGACCTGCTGAAGCCTTTTGGAGGCTGTGAAATTTTGTCTGGAAATGTCACAATAAGATACTGAACACTCCTGATTAGTTCATGAGTACTCTACAAAGTAGTTGCAAAATTCCCTTATTGAACAAAATGTTGTAAACTTGAATTGAAAACTTCATGCAAAATGAATAGTCTGAGAAAAAAGAATGCAGTCATTTTTTGGATGCTTTAAATGTTGTCAGCAATATTTAATTCAATCTGTTTTGACTTTCAAAATTAATTCTATTTGTAGTCTATATATGTAGCAACAACATGAAAGTCAAAATGCAATATTTCCCCCTAAATTTTAGGGTTTGGAGTTGATGCAATTCTGTAAAATAGCTTGCTTTTGAAAAAACTGATTTTTTCTTCTGATGGGAAATGTTAAAAATGACACTTTAATTAGATTTATATAGAGTGAATTACCTCATACTGTTTTGATACCTTCTCTTCCAAAGTTGACATAAACCAGAACCCCCAGAATTACACAGAAAACGTGAAGGCAACGCTCAGTTTGTTGACTTGAAAGTACTGTGGTGAAGTCTCATGGTGCCCCTATTTTATTCATTTTCCCTTCTATGGAAATTATTAGTATGTTTTCCTGAAGGCTGGTTTTGTCATACTGTTGTATCCCAGATGATTTTGGACACCACAGAAAAATCATGGTTAGAGAGAGTGTGTGAAATGTCTGGACCTTTGAAAGGTTCAGGAATGCAGTGAATGTACTTCATTATCACAAATGTAGGATGCCTTCTGCATTCATAAAACAGTACTTTTTTCAGTAGATGAGTTCTGGGAAAATAGCTAATGATTCATGAAAAAAATCCTACTTGCACACAGTTAGATGATCATCTTACTGCTACTTGCTTTTTTTCTTTTTTCTAAGCACGAATTTGGGTGTGGGTGCACAGTGGCATGTGGATAGGGGAAGGTGGGACTGTGTGTGCGTGTGAGTTTATATATGGAATTAATATATGGATTGGGATATTCTTTTAAAGTCTGTAAAGTATGCGTGCTGCTTTTATTCATTAGCACCTACAAAGGACTAATTGCCATCAGGCACGTAGGTGGAATTTTTGGCAGTGGGCAAGAAACGCAATAGGTTTGATGACAACCAATGATCTGCCAAAGCCTTTTCAGAAGAAGCAGCTAGTTTTGCTGTCACTCACCCACCCCTTTAAATTCAAATGCAGATGCTTCCAGGGGGTGTGTGGCACCCATCCAAGTCAGCACTTGAAATGGAGGGTTTCTAACAATGTATGTGCAGACCATGTTGTAGCTGTGACTGCTGCCTAATGCATGAGGTGAGAGGGAGAGGTGAAAGCTGAAATGGAGATGGGAGAGCACAAGATGCTCTGGCCTTTCTGCCAAAGTGACAAGAGGGTAACAAGGACCCTGCTTGATGCAGGTGATGGCTGTCCTGCCATGTCCAGTGGGACCTCTCACTGGGGAAGCCAAGGACAAAAGCTGGCTTTAGGCTTGTAAACCCCATAAGGGTTCTCACAGGAAATTCCAGATTTACAAGGATGACTTTGCAGTGCTGTGGTTGATCATGCCAGACTGGTACCCTCATGGCTAAGTGGTGGCAGCAGATTTCTGGCATCATCAGTACCAGGTTCATGCCCCCTGCTGAAGGAGCAGAGAACACTGGCACCACTGGAGGTCAGATAGGGCCCATCTGACCTTTGGCTTAACTTCAGAGGTGATGTTTTTGCCTTTTATCCATTTAGTTCTTCAGAAATTAAATATCTGATAGGAATTATCACAGAAGTGCAACATAGAAAAAATCATGTGGCCAGAAACTGCCAGTATGTTACGTACTTGTACTGTTTTTGAACAACACATCAGCTGTGGCTGAAAACTTGCCTACTCTATACGGAATCTGCAGAAGGATATCTGTCATGTGGTAAAGTGCTATCAAAAGTTGGTATAAGAAATATTACACAAGCAAAAAAAAATCATATTATATCAAAATTAAGCAAATTAGATGATTTGAAAAAAAGAATTTTTTTTTAAAAAAAGACAAGACTGTATTTGGTCTCAGCCTATAGTTTTGCAGTTGTAAACTCTAAGAACATATGTAATCCTTTAACTAGTTTTGCAGAGCAGGTATTAACTGTCTCTAAGAAGGCCTACACTGATGTGATTGAGAGGATTGAGATAGATCTCTTGAGTGTGGCTCAAGTTCTTTTTATAACCCTGAGTGATGGGTGCTTCTGATTACATTCCTCTCCTGTCACTTCAGATGACCTCCTTCTCCCCTCCCCCCACAAAAGAAGCAGGAAGTTGTAATTCTGCAGGAATGTGGCATTTATCACCTATAGTGTTCCAAGGAAATTAGTGAGATTGCTACTTCAATCTGTTTGTTTCTATCTAGGCCATATTCTTTGTTTCATACCCATAAACTTTTGTTCAGTTTGGAATTAGCTGTAAGAAGTCAGTACTGAAATACATGAATTCTGTATAGTTGATCATGTAAAATAAATAAAAACCACTTCCAGGAAAGGGGGCAGGCAGTGAAAAACAAAAAAGGATTTATATACTATACAGAAGTTCACATTTTGGACTAACTGTGGTAGTGTAAAATTCTTTCCATAAAATATTTTATCTGAAGTGTTTCAGAGGCGTGTTATGAGACTAATACATGCTTGCTAATCGCTTTGACAGCTTCAGAAAAGTGCTATGAAAGTAATAGTTATTTCTGTTCTGCTTTTTTTGTATTTTCCATATTACAGTTGTGATCAGGAATTGGAACATCTACTTTTATCAAATGGTGGGTGGTATCTACTTCTGTTCTTATGCCTATTTCTCCAAGTCACAAACTGACATCAGAATAACAAATAAAGAGGAAACATAATTGTGTGGTCCTATATTTCATTTCTCATAATGTCAAAAAGAGAACTCATTCAAATAAAATATCTTCATTTACTGGACATGTAATTAGTATGCTTAGGCAGCCAGTTCAAGTTAGTGATACAATTACTCCAGGGCCAAATTCTGTCACACTTTATCACATTTTATGTAACTTCTTGCCAAATAATTTAGTATTGGCTTTATGGGGAGGAATGCTATTCATTGTATCAGAAATTACATGGTAAATTTATTTAAGAAGAGGATCCCTGATTTGTTGTGGTCCAATGGCCCATAGAGTCTTAAAAAAGGTAGTTCATACCTTCATAAAACTGTCTTCCTTATTTTCATTCTTTGAATTTCTTTGAAAGACAGCTTTACAAACACAAGTCTACTTGCTTCTGCTTTATATTTGATTGAATCTATTTATTATTTGTTACACAAGTGTTGCATTTTGTTTTCAAAGTCCAGAGTGACTACATTATCTTGTGATGCTTGTGAATGTTAAACCGCTGATGCTTGTAAGTGGAATTAAGATTGCCTTAGATATAAAGACAAGGTTTCAGCCTGAGCATGGTACTGCTGCGAGATGAGATATGTAACACTTTCTATCACTGGGGTGAACTGCTGTCCTTCAGATTGTGATCCATATGACAACTAATAATTCATCAAATAATACTTGTAATCCCAATACTGGCCAATGATCCCAGGAGTTTTGGGCTCTCCATGCAACTGCTCCATTTCCCTGGTAATTTTCCTCTGAAGAACTTTGGAGATGTATCCTTTGGTGAAGCAACCTTGACTACAGCTCCCTTTACTTTTGCTTTATTTTTTTTGGTTAGTGGATTTGCATGACCAAGCCTGGTCTTGGCTTCTTTTTCTCTCTTGAAAGAGACGCGCACTTGAGCAGAAGGATCAGTGTAACAGAGAATTTCTTCTTGAAATTTCAATAGCTCTTGTTCTTCTCTTCTTGGAACTGGAAATGCAGTAATTCGACCTGAGGTAATCCTGCAGTGCTCATGAAGCATGGTCTGTGGCACGATGTGTCTAACATTAAAAAATACGCACTGTTCCTTACTTGGAATCAACATTTCTGGATCAGGTCATAAAAATTCCCTAAAAATAATATTTTACAGCCCCTTTAGGTAGCTTTTCCAGTGCTTCATATAAATAGACATGTAGAGAAAATTTTATGGCAAATTAAGCCCCATTTTCTCAAGTTACTCCAAGAGCACATGGAAAACCTTGGTCACCTTAATCTCCATAGCTGCTTCTTTCTTATTTGCAGGCTGCAATTATGTTTTCGCTTCCCTGTCTCCCCCCGGGTAAAAATGACCAGTTCCTTCATCTTTTTCTCATGCTAGCCATTTTTTTGGTCTCACAAATTTGCCTTGATTGATATTATGGCATGACACTGAAAACCTGCATCAATTTTGTATTTGAAGCCTCACCAGAAACAAGTAGAGCAACACAATTACTGTTGAAGCAAAAATAGTTGAATCAAAGCCAGTTTAAATAGACATTAATGATTAACTCAAATTATGAACTATGGCTATATGGGTCTTCCTGAGGTCAAATGAATCAGGAGGATGTACTGTATTTCCAAAGAGAGATACAAGAATGTAATTTTCTAATACAGAGTTTTACATTCCTAATGAAACTGGACTCCAGAAGTTGCTGTGTTCTCTACTTGGTGTTTGTTATAAACCAACATTGCAATTTGCCAGACATTAAATTCATTTGAGCATACCCACAAGCTAATTTGATGAAACATCTGTGTGCATATGTGTATAACAAACCATGAAAGGAATTTTTACTGTAAAAGATAAGACCAACTTTGTCAACTGCTTTTTATTACTTTTTTTTCTCAAAGTTATTGAAGTGTTCTTGAAAGAAAGAGGAACAGAAGTGAAATGGATGATTATTTTTTAGACTGCTTAATAAAAAGGTAGGATTTTCCAGTTGCGCAAAGCACAGCTTGATGAAAAGCCTGTCTGTTGATCACCTAATTTAATGTCTGCAGAGAGTCAGCATTAGTTTACATTATTATTTAAGAGGAAATGATTTAGAGCATGATGTCAAGTCTCTGTTCTTTGAAAGTGGAGAGACCCATTTTTAAACTTCAATGTTGAAGTTTATGCTTCTAAATCTAAGTTTAAAGTTCTTAAATCTTGAGGGATGAGGGGGTTCAGTGTTTGTTGTGGGTATTTGTTTTTGAATTTTTGGATTTTGTTTGGTGTTTGTTTCGGGTTTTTGGGGGTTTTTTGGGGATTTTCTCGGGAAGCTAAGACAATCCAGTGACTTGGGTGTGGATGCTAGTGGAACCTGTTTTCATGAACTTACACAAGGCCCCTTTTAAAGTGCCTGAGAGTGGATTTTGATGTGACAGACTTAGAAACTGAAGCTACAAAATAATAGGACCTGTTTTAAAAACCTCATTTATGAGTAAAATGATTGTTCTGGCTAGTTCAACATCTTTAAGCAAGCAATTCAACAATAGTATCTCAGTCTTAACATCATCATATTTCAGGGAATGCTGAAGTACACACCTTCCAGTAGTCAAACACTAACATAAGTGTTTGACTACTGGAAGGAATTCCTCCTGGGAAGGAATTCTCTTCTGAATTCAGGCCTACAAAAATAAATAAAGTAAAAAAATAAAACATGCTTTAGAAAGCCCTCCACCATTTTATATTCTATTGCTTCTACTTATATGAAACAGTGTGTTGCAAGAAAGTAGCAATGGGGAACAAAGCGACACAGACTCCCTTATGTATCTGAAAGAGATCACTTTATTGTAGAACTCGCACCCTTTTAATACCTTTCTTCTCTACCCAACATAACTGAAACCAAACCGAGACCTTACAGAACTTAACAGAAAGAAGGCACTCATTGGCTGGCCCAGCTGCAGTACTGCTGTCTACATGTTTTACCATCCAATCACCTTTCTGCTCATACATTTTCCGCGCATCCCTCCAGCCAATCACAATCTCGCTTCCAACTGTCACTCAACTGTCTCTCTCCTCACTCCTAACTGCCTCTCACCCCTCAATTGACTTCCAACTGTCCAGCCTGCAGATGTGCCTTTCCAGCAGGGCCTTCTGGTGAGCATAAGCCTCAAAAGTTTTACAATTATAAACCCATATCCTACACAAGAACTTGATCCATTTTACTTAAATTTTGAGTAGTGTCACATTAATCAATGTGAAGCCCACCTGATGGAAATATTATCAGTATCTTTCTGACAAGTGACTTTAGGTGGGACTGGGGTTTCCACAAAAAGTGAAAGGGCTTGAGGTTTATCATCCCACAAAAAATCATGCAAACCTCAACATGTTATCCAGCTGTATCTCTGTATCACCTCATTAAAATCACTTTCTAGTGCTTTGATAGTTCATTGAACATCAAGTCCTGCTTTTGTGAGTGTTTAGCATTTACAAGTATAATACTGTCACCAGCCCACAGTCTTATTCTGTCCACCAGGATGAGCATGAAGGGTGTTCTTTGGTACTGATTTCTTAATCCTGAAATATTTTTGAGGCACATCATAGGGTTTCTAATTTTTTTTCCACTCGAGAAAAAGGTGAATCCAAGAGATATTTGGCATCTGATTTATCATTACAGTGTGATGCCGAAGAAAAGGTTTAATTGTTGCTTTCATTTTGTGATCATGGAGAAGTTTACCACTCTTGACCTGATACAGTTTTTAAAATGGTGCTGCAGAGTAACCAAGCAGTTTTCTTTAGCTGCATAAAAACAATGAGAATGAAAAAGAGGAGAGGTGCAAGTTTCTTACCTTCCACTTCCAGACTGCTCTTCATACTGATCAAGAGAAAGAGGAGAGGTGCAAGTTTCTTAACCTGCAAACTTTCTTTCTGCAACTTTTCACCTTCCATTTCTAGTTTGCTCTTCTTATTCCATAAGAAAGAGGGTCAGCTAACCCCACCCCCTTTTATCACACTTCTCTTTATTACTTACAGCTGTGAGCCATTAAGGGCAAGGTTGTTTCTCTGCTTTCGTAATTAGTGCACCTGTGACTTATCAGGGGCCAGGTCTCCTGTTAAGATAATGAGACCTCATCCAGTATTTTCTGAGTTTCTTCTTGTAAACAGTTTCCTAGTCAGTTTCCGTCAATTAGGGGCAACTTTGCAGATAAAAAAAAAATTATTTAGTGAGGGTTGTCTTAGGTATATCTTATCATTTAGCCAAAGAAAAAGGGGAGGCATCAAAGTCATTTTATACTTGCATAGTAAACATAAACTTCCAACATGTGCTATACAAAATATTTGTTCAATGTGAGACCATCTGAATTATTGGGTTTGATGTCAGACAGCAAGGTAGGTTTGACATATTTTGTCATATAAAATCCAAGGTTGTCAGACAATGATGCTATTTTTGGCTCAAAACCAGTGTTTGCTTGCAGATCCTTGAGGTGCAGCAGAACAGTCTGGTACTAATCAATATATGTTTGTGTCTGAGCATGTGTCAGCAGTGTCCTGGCTTACTGGGCTTTGTTAACAAAACTGCAGCCAATTGAAAAAAATAAAAATGATTATTCACCTTTGTCTGATATTTATTAGATCACATTTTGGATACTCCCAGGTTTTGTTCCTAGTGCAAGACATTGGTAAACTGAAGTGTGTTGAGTGAAGGTCACCGGAATGATCAGGGCTGGCACACCTGCCCTGTGAGCAGAAGCTGTAAAAAGAGAGGTTGTTCAACTTACAGACAAGATGGATTTAGGAACACTTTATAACAGCCTGTCCATATCCACAGGGAAGTTAGCAAGAATGCAAATTCCTCTTATGTAGGGGCATGATAGATGAATGAGGAACAACAGTCCCAGACTGAAAGAGAAGTTGAAACTGGAACAAATTGTCCAAGGATCTCTGTGAGGATCATAAAGCACTGGGACAGGCTGCCCAGGAAGTTGTGGAGTTTTGCCATGGAGGCTTTAAGCAGCTGATCCAGCAAAGCCCTGAGCAACCTGGTCTAAATGCTGAATTCACTCTTAACTCTGAGCGGGATGTTAGAGCAGATGCCTGTCTGAGATCATTTCCAACCTGAGAGATCTCGTGGAAGGCCATCTTCCAAGTTCTCTCATGATTATCTTTGGGTTATCCAAGACACTGAATATATTCCCATTTTCTTTAAAAAGGTCTAAGTGAAGAAAAAAATGCTGAAAAAATACTGGAAAAAAAATTAAAAGTATTACAAATTATAATGTGGGAAAAATGCAACAATTCTGACTGCAAAATGATAATGGTGAATGGAAGTGGTAACAGGATGTCTTGATTGCTAGCACGATCACTTAAGACTGACTTTTAGAAAATCTCTAGCTCTTTTGAGAGTTAGGTCACATTTTCTTTAGGAGCCAGAGTTGATTAATATTCAAACAGGAAAGGTCCAAGTCTTACAGTTTTGGTCATCAGTTCATGTAGCCCATATTTTCACTTTAAAGGGCTGTATCTGATTAGCCCATTATGCATTTTTCTCTATTCTCAAATGTTTAATCATAAATGATGGAGGAAGCTGCAGGTCAGGTTAATTAGTCTTTTTGACTCTGTGTGTGTGCATTAACATTACTGAATGGTCTGTTACTGCTTAATTAAGCTCACAACAAAATTCTTTTCATTGATTAGCTACCATGCAGGTGCCCCAAGTTTGGCTATTCAGAGTTATGACAGACATCTAAGTCAGGTGTTACTGCTACTGCTCCAACATGTTAGCAAATGCCCCAACTAAAACAGGCCAGGATTTTTCCAATTAAATAGAATAGGCATGAGAGATTTTGCTGGACAAGTACCATACACTTGATAAAATTCTTCAGGCTAAATACTCTTTTTAATTTACCCTGAAACATAGCAGGAAGCCTTTCTGCATAGGGCATAGGTTTGTACACAACAAACCTACTGAAGAGACAAAAGTCACAACATTAGGCAACGTGATTACGTGGACTTCCTTACTAGAGGACAGACCTCTGCTGGAATGTTGTGTACCCAGAGCTTCCATTTCAGCCAGAAGCCAATTCATGTTGATAGACTGGGTATATTTTCCACAAACACTGGATGTTGATTTCATCTCAAGTAGATTTAGACACTTAAAACATGTATGGGATATATGAGAGCTGCTTTGTTAGATTCCCTTTACTGTCAGCAGGGAGAAGCAGGTACCAAAAAAAATGATTCATCTGACCTGCCTTAGAAGTCTACTGAAGGACAAGATGACTCATACTTCAGCAAATTGTATTACCTTCCATTGACAGGGAAAAAAGTTCAGACAAGTAGCCTGACTGCAAGTAAATCCCACACAAGAAAACAACACTGATCCATAAATCTGAGACCAAGAGAAATCTTGTAAAAAAAGGGAGAAACAGCCTCACCCCTACAGAAGAGCTGCATTTTCAGTGTATCTGCTTCAGACATTACTAAAACAAGCCCAGATAAGTATTACTGTGCCATGATCAAAACTACAAGTCATACAAGTTTGAAAATCAAACATTTTCATATATTAAAGGGTTTTTACATTGATAAAGCCATGGGAGATGAGAATGATAGATTCTTTTTCAGAATCTTTATATATCTGAACCATATTACATTAGCTTTATGTATCTGAACCTTTATTTTGCCACCAACAAGTACAGTTCTTTCTGAGTATCAAGTATAAATTGCAGCAAGTAACAAAAAAGAAAAAAAAACATCTTTGGATCTCCTCTTGTTTCTTTCTGGGAGGGTAAAGTTCCTCCAAATCTGAAATCTATAGGGTACCACTCCTAACCAACTCTAACCACAATCATCTCACAAATCTTTCTGTTCCTATTATTTCATCATTATAGATAACGATTTCCTAGAGCCTTATTTGAGAAATTATGTGATTTGGTGAAAATCTGCCTAAATCTACCTCCTTTTTTTTTTTTTTTTTTTTTTTTTTTTTTTTTTTTTTTTTTTCCCAAATGAAAAATCCCTCAGTTTTTTCTCTGATGACTGTTAAGAAGAAAGTCAAAAAACTTGACTGGGAGAAAGTGCTCAGCCAGAATCAAAAGAAACAGGGACAGGAGTTCCAGAGCTGCCCTGGTGGCCTGTAAGGCTCCCAGGCAGTCTCCCAACCCCAGAGCTCAGCATCATGCCTTGCCTAAGCCCTCTGTCCTTCCCCCATACTGCTGAGCTCTGCTGCAACTCCAGCTGCCCAGAGTGACTCTCTGAGCCATTGCAGTTTCAGCACCATGCAATCCTGAAAGGGATGTGAAAAGAGTAAATGGAGGCTGCAGGAGGAAATACACACATGCCAAAAGAAAAGGGAAGTTAAAACGTTAAGTGTGGTCACTGAACAGAAACGTGACACAGCCAGAAAGTTGAGGAAAGTAAAAATTGTCCTGGGTGCCTCCACAGTAGCAATGCAGAGCCTGTTTTTTTTTCCTTTTTTTGCCTCACTTCTGTAAGTTCCAACTCTTAAGGAGTATATGCATGAAAAGAAACTGACTTTCTCATGGGTCATGATTTTTCATGCATAATATAAATTCACATATTATGATTATAGTTTAGCTATAGTCATTCAGAAGTATGGCAGAGAGCTATTTGACATTATTGTATATAGAGTGAGGGCAAAAGGAGTTGAGCTACAAAGAGAACCAACTGTTTTTATTAATGCACAATTTCATAACTAATCATTTTGTTGAAGCATAACATGCATCTTGGGAAGTGATGTATTTGTGTTAGACATTTGTAAATTTAACTAAGCATAAACACTTTGCTTCAAAGCATTCCTGTGAGGGAATGATCATATTTTAACGTTAGGCCCAAAAAGGCTTGTCTTGTTGTTCAAAATAGTTGTACCTGAGGGAGTAAGTGTATTCTGAGGTATAGTCCTGAATATTATTAGTCTATATGAACATACCTCATTTTGGCTAGCTAAAAATCAGGAGATTAGGTAAACAAAGTCTAGTGATGAATACTTTGGGGATCTGAATTTTATTATCAAGCATCACTAGAAAACCTGTTTTGCCCATAAAACAGGAAAATACCCAAAAGTTTTGGCTTTTGCAGTCTCACTAGATACTTAAATTGACAACAGCAGCTTCTAGACCAAGGTGCATCACCTTGTGCATTGTCCAAGGCCACAGTAAATGATGCATACACATATTTTCTCCATGGGAAAAGGAGAAAGTCATTAGCTTGGATACTTTTTGAGTCATCCTGCACTGAAGGTGACAGATGTTACCTATTCATTTTGGTGAATTATGTACACTGAGTTACTTAGTATGGCTCAACTGACAGGCAGAAATGTAATAATCCTCAGATTTACTAGAGGTCCTAAACTGGGCTGTTACGTATAGTCCATCTCATTATCTTTATTGTTTGGAAGCTAGCCTTACAATCCCATCCATTTCAGTAACCATTTGCTAATAATACTACTCATCTGCCTGGGAGAATGTGCTGGATGTGTGGAACTACAGGAAGAATGGCTATTGGCATCTCTATCACCGCTGGGCTCAGAAGTTTGACTAAAGCTGTGTTGGTGTGCCCCACTTTTGTAATGAGCCTAGTGTGGAGGAAGGATCAGACTTGTGTAATTGCTTTGCACACTGAGATGTGCCTTCAGTTTGCTCTGGAATTAACCATGTTGCATTGGTCTATAGGAATACAGGCAAATGCAGTAAAATAGGTTAATTTATGAACTTCTGCTTCAACTTTCTGTATTATGTGATAATCTGGAGGTTATTACATAGATGCATTTCAAAGAAGTGATGAAAGAGAGTGATAAAGTGATTTTGAGAATGCTTGGTAGAAACTGGAGAACAGGACAGGAGGATAAAATACTGCAATTAAGAAGTAGTGATACTGGAAAATAGTTCACTTTGAAGTGCAAATCAAAGGGCTGTAATTTGAATACATCACCATGCAGGTAACAAATCCTATCCAAAGGCAATTGACACTATCGAGGGTTTTGTAACCCCACCACTCAGAGAAGCTCTCTCCATCCTGGTCTTTTTTCAGTCATCTTCTAACCACAGGACTTCTAAAGCTGCTGGTTGAATGTAAGAGCAGGATCTTGCTCTCCTGTTCCCAGTCCATGACAAACCATAATCCATATCTCTGGTATTAATAATATCCAGAAAATTGATTAAAGGTATTACAATTTCTGGTGTATAAGGCTTTAATGTCAAACGTTAAATATAAAAATACCCTGTACAATAATCACAATGTTACTGGAATAAATTGAAACATGGCATTTACAATATGGAGAACAAATGAAGACACAAGGTGACAGTAATCTCTGCCAAGGAAACTCTTACTTCAGAGATATGTTCTGCTGAATTTGCAGTGTTCTTAGCAAGCATAGTTATCATCTGAAAATAAAAATCTGCTTATCCTTAATTCTAATCTTTTCTCATTCTCCTTACAATCATCACTGCTGTTCACTGCAACAGATCCAAAGTTTTTATTGCTATCATCTTTAACGCAAACCTAAATCCATTTATCCCTACTATTTTCACCTTTATGAGCTGTACTGATTCTGCCTTTCGATTACTAACAGATATGCTGTAGGCCAGCAAGTACCAAATATTTTCACATCAGGTTTTACTGGGAAGTGCCAAGCATCTTCAGAATTTTTCAAAAATGTCTCAGTATTACAGAATCTCTTCTAAGGCCTACAGGTGATAGAATGCATGCACAAGTGTGATATTGTTCTTATGGTTCACTCAGATAAATATCTCAAAAACCTCAGAATTGGCATCAACAAATAAACCTTCATATAATTAATTATTTCTCATTTCAGTGATTACTTTGTCTGGAGAATGAATCCTTATTGGTCTTACAGACTTATCAATACCTGGGCTAGAGAACACGGCATTGAGTGGGTGTACCATATCCCCTGCCATGCATCAGCTGCAGGCAAAATGGAGAGGTACAATGGACTGTTAAAAACTACCTTGAAAGCACTGGGTGGGGGATCTTTCAAAAATTGGGAGCAGCATCTAGCAAAGGCCACCTGGTTAGTTAACACTCGAGGCTCCAACAATAGAGCAGGCCCTGCCCAGTCTGAGCTCCCTCCTACAGTAGATGGAGATAAAGTCCCAGTGGTACATGTCAGAGGATTGTTTTTGGGAAGACAGTTTGGATCAAATCTGCCTCAAGTACAGACAAACCCATCCGTGGGGTTACCTTTGCTCAGGCACCAGGTTGCA
Organism: Cettia cetti; assembly: GCA_013401135.1. Lineage (NCBI taxonomy): Eukaryota > Metazoa > Chordata > Aves > Passeriformes > Sylviidae > Cettia > Cettia cetti. Next base: position 27,629 of record VZUI01046125.1, read on the forward strand.
CATGGTGGATAATGCAGAAGGATGGAACAACATGATGTGTATCTGATTGCTTGGTGAGAACCATGTTAAATATCACTGTTTGTTGAATGTCACTGCCATTGTCTGTATACAGCTGTATGTTGTATATATATGTATGTAAAATGTATGTAGAGTTAGAATACATATTAGTTTTGGTAGTAAGCTGACAATATGGGGATAAGGGGTGGAATGTCCTGAGATGACTATATGATGTTTGTATCCCCAATTGTCTGTTTTGTTTGGGCTGGATATTGAGTTCTGCAGCTTTAAGACTGATTCTGAGAGTGAAGGGGAAGAGAAGTGCAGAGCTTGTTATCAGAGACTGCACTTGCATCCCTGCATCCTTCTCCTGGACTGCAGTGGACAGCGGGAGAGAGCTCTCCTTTGCTTTTTAGTTAGTTTTTAGCAGCTAAGGCAGAGAAGCTCCCTGTACTGTGGCTTTTCTTTTTCTTGGAACTGTTTTGAACCTGCTCTGGACTGAAAACCCAGAAGAGCACTGGGAACTCGCAGCTGTGGCCCACCAGGGCCTGGCCTGGGCCACAGAATTTTCCAGCACTGGAGGGACTGGTTAGAGACGGAGTAAGCTGAGCTACAACCCACAAAAGGGACTTTCTGAATTTGTCATCTCTTCGGAGCAGTGAGAGGTTTTGTTGTTTAGTATTGTTCATTTTTTTGTGCTGGAAAGTGCTTTGCCTGTTGAATAAACAGGTGTTTTTTTCCGCTTCTCTCCAAGGAAATGTTTTTCACTAACCAATTGGGAGAGGGGCCGCTTGAATTTGCTTCCTGGAGGAACTCCTTTGGAGGTTTTCTCCCAAATTTGCCCTAAAGCAGGACACTCATTTACACTGCCTACCTACTGGTTCACTCAAGCTGGATTATAGAGACAGACACCAGTTCATATAGGAAGGATTTACCATCCAAATTCCTACAAGGTACTCCATGTCATGTCAATACTTTTTGAGGGTTTTGTTGAATGCCTAAACAATTACTTGGACTTTTCCTGAGAATATTTTGGGACACTCAGTAGAGTGAACATACAAGAAAACCTGATGCTTTTTTGCTTAAGTTTTTTTTAACAGTTATTCAGCTAGGAAAGACCACAGATTGAAAACATTTTTTTAAGTTGAATTGAAAAATTCATTATAAATTTTCATTATTGCTGGCATTATCAAGTCTGAACATGAACCTCAGTGGTCCTGAAGAAATAAGCATACTTGCCTCATGGAAACTGCCACATACCTTTTCCTGAGTTAAGTTTTCCCCAAATTAACTCAGGAAAGGGTTCCCAGAAACACATCCACATCAGGCTGAAACAAAGAGTGCATAGCTATAGAGAGAAGCTGAGGGCGGTCGTCAGCTTCTGTGTGAAAGGAAAAATTCATCACAGAAACCAGTAGATTTCTATAAAACAAGACAAATTTTGGTATTCTTTACATCACATAACTGAAGTGCTACCTTGAAGATGCAAAGGAAGATGAAGAACAGGTGTATTCTATAAGGACACTTGGGGAAACACAGTTTCTTCAATTACACAGGTACAAGGCAAAACACATTGAATATTATATTCCATTTCTGGCCTCTCACCACAAGATATTGAGGTACTGGAGGGTGCCCAGAGAAGGGCAACAAAGGTTGTAAAGGGTCCGGAGGACAAGTCTGATGTCTGAGGGAGCTCATCTGGGATCTTATAATTCTCTACAACTACTTAAAAGTATGTTGTAAAAAGAGCTGAAAGTAGGTCTCCTCTCTCAGGTAACAAGTGATTGGATGAGAAGATATGGCCTCAAGCTATGCCAGAGGAGGTTTAGGTTGATCATTAGGAAAAATTTCTTCACCAGGAAGGTTGTCAAGCACTGGAACAGGCTGCCCAGGGAAGTAAATGAGTCATCATCCCTGAAGGTATGTAAAAACATGTGGATGTGGCACCTAGAGAAACTATTTAGCATTGGATTTGGCAGTGTTGAATTTACAGTGGGACTTTATGATCTTAAAGATCTTCTCCAGCTTAAAGGATTCTACAGGATAAAGCACAAGTGTAATGCTCAGTTCACAGTTGCCCATGCATTGATGAAACTACAGAACCACTGTGAAGCTAAGAAAAAATATCGATGTTTTGCTTATTCAGTCACTTAATCTCAAGTAGCAAGGCATATTTTTGTCAGCTATTTCTTACCTGAAGAGAAGATGGGTACATGCACTAGAATTATAATATGGAGCTGAAATTCACTTTTAGAGCATAGCTCCATAGCCATTTAGCTATTAGCA
>VZUI01046133.1:0-37088 GCA_013401135.1 Cettia cetti
TCCTCTCCTCTCCTCTCCTCTCCTCTCCTCTCCTCTCCTCTCCTCTCCTTTTGTTACATAATAATTATAATGTCATTCATTCTCAGATAAATATATCAATACAATCAACAATTTAGGGACATGCTACCATAGGAGACTTATAATATATAATGTTTTGTTCCAGCTCAGCTGAAATAGCCTAACCTTCTAAAATCATGCACATTACTTATGCATTCACATAAGTACCAAATCCAGTCTAAATATATATAAATATATCTGTGCCTAAATATATGCATTTACAAAAGGTCTACATGTCCCTGTGCATGGAGATACAAATCTACAGAATTATTTGAATATTGATCATTTTATTTTCCCAATGCCATTCAAATATACCATAAGGAATGTAGAAATTTCATACGCTGCAGTCAGGGAAAACAGGGATATTCTTTATAACTCTAATCTACCTCTGAATATTTTCTGGTTTTTGTAATTTTTAATGAAAAAACAGAGGTGACTGTAAGTGTTCTATGATGTTGTGTTGGTTTAGCACAGATGGTAAAAACACTAAACACTAAAACCATCACATTAATTGGTGCGTTGGCCAATAACTGAGTCAAAATTGATGAACATGAAACTGCTACAGATGTCTAAAGACAGAGGTAAATCACAGCTAAACGAAATCTTATCACAAATATTTTGTCCCAAACAGAGATTCAGTTTGGCTAGCTCAAGCCAGTTAACTGCAAAAAAAAAGTACCTTTCAGAGCCTGTCTATTTCTCTAGAAACTCCCTCAAAGAGATCATGGCTTTTTCAGTATCCTCACAGTCATTAGGATGATCTCATGTAACATTTTAACTGGCCTTATCTACATGCTGCTTCTTTTCCATGTTCTCCTTTTTTAGAACATCATTGTTATTGGTCAGGCCTTTACAGCTTTTCTCTAAGTGATGCTTCTCTGAAGTCACTCAGCTTTAAATCATTTGGTTTTAGAAATATAGTTTAAAATTGCCTTCAATGGATGCTTATAGTATTTTTAAGCTTCAGCAAAGGGTCTTAAATGAATCCAGGGTACGTCTTCCACTGACTTTTATAACTCAACAGCATAAAATTTTAAGCCTTCGTCTTCTCATTGTATACCTTTTTATAATCTTTAGTAATCCTTATTCTGTGTTACATTTATGCATTAAAGTGTGTTCCTCAGCTCTAAAAAATGTACATATTAAATTCTGTGTTCTTCTGATGAAAGAACAGAAAAATGCTCTCTAATGCTGAGAAGTGGGTGGTTTTTTTCATATTAATAATTTTCAGTTTCACTATTTTTGTTTGCTACCTATTTTCCTAACTGTGTAAAAACATAATTCAAATAAAACCACACAGTATTTACTAGAGGTTAAGAAATCTTGAGGGTAAATTGCAGAAAAAGGCAGGGGTGTAACTGAAGCACAAGCAGCTGGAACTGGCTAAAATGCCCCATATAATCCCCCATATATTGGGTCATCTTGCCTCAGTTTCCCTCCTGTGAAACAAGGGTTTCTGTGTTAGAAGAGCATGTGTAATCCAAGAACTTGGGAGTGCAGTATAAGAGCAATTACAGTTATGTTAACAGCATTAGTCTCCAATATCTGCTGGGAAGAGATGTCTACCAACATCTCCAAGACTTTCTTTAACAGCCCAAGTAAATACCCTAAGCTTCCACTTTCTCTGGGGATTGATAGTAAGTATGTTACAAACAAAGTTGGGGGCAGAAATAAGGATTATGGTCTTAAAAAAGTTAATTTGTAGTGGGCAGATAAAGTTTGAATTTTACCAGAATTTTCTGCTGAGCAGCTTGGTTTCCATTTGGATCAGAAATGAATAAGCTTGGAGCAATATGTTACAGGCTGATTTTGACAAGTTAAAGGAAGGAGAATGGGCTCAGACTTTCAACTCCATTCTCTGTCCATCTTCCATTGAGTCACTTCTCAAATATTGTCTAACTTTCCAATCTTCTTTCTGTCAGAATGTAGGGACATAGCTGCTCTTCCAGTGCCAGTGTGCAGGCTGTATCAATGAGTACTTACAAACTCCAGAAGAGCTCAACTCCTAGGATCGTTTAACATTCTTTGGCACTGGTGTTTAATTAGAGAATGTTTGAACTCTTTCAACTGCTAGTCACTCACAGTTACTTGCATCACCTTCTAAAACTTTTCAACATTTATTTTTATTTTTAGAAATGCTTAATCCCCTTTTTAATAGGAGAGAGTGAAGAGGATTAAGCCAAAGAGCAGTGGATTGAATACTAAACAATCTGAGGAAAGATGTTCTGACAGCAGCCTGCATAGAGCCTTTCAGGAAGGCAGTTGCAAAACAGGCAGAAAGATAGAGGACATTTTAAATATAGGTGTTTCTTGCAAATGACTGTCAATGCCTCTGCATACAAAAATATTAGAGATTTAGGTTAAGACATGTTCACATGAAATATGAGGGAAATAAAAAGGAAATCTGGAAAATAAAACTATTAGGGATTGATCAAAAAGTAAGGATATACCTTCCTACATATGACAAATGTACAGCTAGTCAGCATCCTGCACAGACAGTCATCAATTCATTGCTATGCAGAGTACCAACAGCAGGCTTCCACTTCAGATGTGCCTTTAAAACAAGGGAGAGATATGTGAGAAACTGCTAGCAGAAAAATTTGCCATCAATTTCTTAAGAAAGGATAATTTGGGTTAGAAAGAAGCTTTGGAATTTATCTGACATTTTCTTTCACTAGGGGCAAACTCAAGGACTTCTGCTTCATTGGAGACTGCATCCTATTTTGTGGTGTAGACTGTATCAGGTCTCATAAAGATCAGTTCTTTGGCAGACCTACATTTGCTCCAGACTATAATTCATCCAACTTTCATGTAGTGATTATTTAGGGTTAATGTAGAGATGTTACAAATAGAGTGTGTGCCACAATTTGCAAAAATAGCCACATAGGCAAGATAACCACAAAGTCAAGGCAATAGGCATCTCTGATAACAAATACATATTGAAGATTTTAAACATCTGAATCACAGATATGCAGCCTCTCTCAAAAATAGTCAGTTTTCCTGAGGGCTTAGGGAAGAGGCATGATCTAGATAACAATTTATGCATTGTTGGTTTGGTTTATGTTTTTTTCTAATGCAGAAAACTTTTAAATAGTAAATAACAGGCAAAGAAGCTTCTTAAACATCGGTATTTGTTTGGCAAATATTTCAAAGGTTCTATGGTTCTGTAAATAATAATTTATATGTATTTCTGAGCTTTTTGCAACATAAAGCTTTTGTAGTGATAATATATGTTTTGCTATGTTTGAGTCAGCTTTGTCCTTTGGCCATCAAAATTATTTCCTTGTAGCAGATCTTCAGTTGCCAGCAGTCTAAAAAGTGGGCCAGGTTCCTCGGTGCCATATGGGATCCTTTAGTGAGATTCTCTGAATTTTTTGCAGCCTGAAAGAGTATTAAGGAGGCCACGAAGCCCAGGGCCCACCTTGTGGCTGAATATGCAAAGAATGGTAACGAGTATGAAAGCTCCTTTAGCTCAATGACATTCAGAGTCCTTGCTCTCACAATGCCTGACCACTAGAGTTACTGGAACGGAAACGACTGCTCTGTCATTTAATCAGTGCTTTCCACTCATTGGGATTCAGTCCCAGTCTCTAGTGGCAGCTGTGTTAGGATTTCTACAGCTTTAGGGCTACAATAACTCACTTAACCATAAAAAGGGGTGGGACAGATGAAGAAGATTAAGAAATGCACTGGTTTGTGGAGGTTTGCTCATTTGCATATGTTTTCATCTCCCCTGTGGATGGGCTGACATTCTGACACTCATGCTTTTCCCCTCAAACAGCAACACTTGTTTGTCACAGAAAGTCCCAAGATACATCTCCTGTATTTGTCCTAGATACAGACATTATACCACAGGGAATGATAAACAGTATTGATTGTTTCCTATCATACTTGGGTGACCCTGACTACATTTTAATAATTTTTAAGATCAGTGTTGCTTAGGCAGTATCCAGGAGGCTGTTGTACTTGTGGCTCAGCTTCTGAACACATTGTGTCTCCTTAAGAATGAGATTTATATTGGCTGCATCCCAGAGGTGAATATAATGACCTCTTTCACCTTGTCAAAAGGGCAGCCTTGTCAAACTCGCAGTAGTCAATATCCTACAGCGCATCCATTTAGCACAGGAGCACAGCCCAAACTGGGACTTAGGAGTGCAGGTACTCAAATGTATAGGTCTGACAAAGACAAATAGCACAGGGATGCACTAACCGAGCAAGGACAAAGGGACGCCTTGCCTCCACTGTGTGAGAAATTGAAGCCCACTTAGATTTCTCCTCCATGCATTTTATGTGAGAAGAGGTTTAATTTTTTGAAGTCCCTGATTTTAAAATGTAAGAGGCAAAGGAATACTTCTGCTCAATCCCATACATTTTCTTTCATTAATTTTTCTTTTTTTTTCTGTTGTTTTGTTTGGGGCTTTTTTTTTTTTTTATTATTTTTTAATTGTCTGGAACTTTATCTTTTTCATATAACAGGGTTTCTTAAGTAATGAAGTATCCCTGTTGTTGCCCCCAGTGCTCTCTGATACAGGTACTTATTTAATAGTATCTGCTTATTAGAGAACCATGGTAGCAAGCAGTGATCATACCAAAAAGGTCAGATCTGATCTTTTTATTGACTCTCCTGACTAAATAAGTTACTTTGAAATTGTATTGTGTAAAAAACTGTAACATGGAATGCATTTCACAGGGTGAGATTTCCTAAATCTAGGACTGCGTTTCAATTTAAAAAAACCAAACAACTTGGAGTAACACCTGTGAAAAGAACCAAGATGTTTTAAATTAATATTTTTGTAAAAACATAAGTAAGTTTTGGAAATTATTCTATTTTTGCATAACTTAAGTTTGTGTTATACATAGTTCAATTACCCTTCTAGAACGCCTTGCTATTTTTTTTTTTTTTTGTAATGTTAACTTTGCAGTGATCTCAAATCTATTTAGAATTAGGATTGTGTGCCCCCTTCAGATCATAGTTTTCTGACTATAACTTTAATGCAAATCACAACAAGCAAACTTAGTGGAGCCAGTTAAGTAAATTCTGTATAAAATTACTACCAGTCCCCAATCCTACAAACACTCAGCGTGTAGCTAATATTAAGTCACATTGATTTCAACTGTACTACTAACAGTGTGAAAATTAAACACATTTATAAACCTTTGCAGGATCAGGGCTTCAGAGAGCTCACAAACTGGCCTTTGATGTCCATTTATAAATCCCCATTATAATTAACAGGAGTTTTACAGGCACATCAATAGCAAAGTACATATAGAGTGCATTCCTGCTAGCCAAATAGTCTGCAGATGGAGTCCCAAAATATTCATTGACTCCCTGCTGACAAGGAAATTATTTATTATTACTACCTACATGATACAGTACTAACCTTGAAAATTCATTATATTCTAATGAGGCCAAAGCCACTTAAACTAACAATCACCACCTCAAAAATCTGTATTAATTTAAGGAAATATTACAGCTAACATAGAATTAGAAAATTTCAGAATCCTTTTGTTATGTCCCATAATGAAGGATAAAAATCTTTCTAGAAACCAGAAAAATTCTTACCACACTGAGCTCTGTTCTGTTTTCTACAGTAGGAAGTCAGCATCAAACTACATCATGGGACAGAAGGGCACATGGAAAAGAAAGAGCAAGTTTTTAAGCAAGGGAAGGAAGGGCCAGTGGGTGCTCCAGAAGGAAGACCAGTTGTGCTTGTTTAGAAAGACAGGTATCTGCCAGTGAAAGCTGGAATTTCCCTTGGAATAGAGAATATAAACCCCCTCCCCCAAATTAATATAAGTTTGCAATTAGGGGCTTTCAGGCAAAGATTCGGAAATAGGAATAACAGTTCTTTACTACGAATATTAAAAATACAAATGTAGTAGTACAGAAAGACAAGCTATCAAAACAAACAAAAACCCTAGAAAAAACTCTGACAGAGTCAGGGATGTGACCTGACACCCTATTGGTCAGGGTGTTAGAAGCAGTCCAGATGAATCCTCCTGCAGCTGAATAATAGATGCAGTCCTGTGGAGCAGAGATGATCCTATGGAAAAGTCCAGTGGTGGTGAGATGGGTCCAGTCTTCCTCCGGGGAATCCAGTGGAGAGCAGGATGTCCTTGTGTTTCTATGTCTCACTTTTATCTAGGTAGGAATACTTGGGGCACCCCTAACTGGGTGGAGCATCACACAATGGGATGATGTAATGTGTCATGTGATTAGTGAGCCTTAATGGGCCATTATCAGCAGATATCCCTGTGGAGGGAGGATGGTGGTGAAAGAGATAAGAAACATTGCCCCACCCAGTTTTAACAGCTGGGCCATTGTCAGAAAGCATCAACCCCCTCCCCCCAGAGTTACAGAGATAAAAAAAAAAACATTTCCCCAACTGTTTTCAACAGATAAAATAAAATACACATTTTTGGTTCCATAACTCAAGACACCAGTCCTCCTACATCTTGTCTCAATGGAAGAGCAATCAGATATGTTAGACATTTAAGAAAAAAAAAAATATTGCTGTTACAGGTATTTTATGGAATCTGCAGGGTTTTTTACTGGAAAACAAGTTACTATTTGCTTTCTCTTTTATTTAAGTTATTTACCCCATGGCCTGGATCCATTTATGAGTTGGGGGGAAAAAGAAAAACACAGAGATGGGAAATACTTTGTTTTGTTGATTTTTAAAGGCGGAAGTTTAATCTGTGTAGGTGGGGTGAACTGTTGAGGAGATGTGCAGGTATAATGATTAAAGCACAGAACAACTACTGGACTTTTCTAACCAAAGACTTTGAAAAGACGAAAACTTATTTATTTAAGCAGATGTAGTGGGTAATATTGAGGAAAGGGACTTGGGAAGAGGTAGTATATATGTATGTGTATCTAAGACACTATTATGCAAAAACTCAAGTTCAGAGTCTGATTCTTATCCTTTAAAAGGGTCACAGCATAGCATAAAGACTAAACATGTCTTAGGTACATGGGAAAATATATATTTTATAAAATGACTAATATTTTTATTTTTATTTTACTGGTTCTATGCCTTGATCTTCACAGACCTTTGCAAACATTTTATATTTCATCTCATACCAATATGTCTTAGCCCAAGAGGATATCAAATATTAGTTATTTGCCTGAAAAATGTTCCCCATATGCCAAAGGATTTTCCTTTGTCTTTACACTGAATCTGGAGCAAGCTGATGTACATTTACAAAAGCAACTTAGTTTTTCATGCTGGCACTGAAAACCTTTAGTATGTATCATTGAAGTATGACAAATTAACCAGAGAGAATCTGACCTATTCAGCAAATGTCGGGGCTGTGGGGGTTTATATTGTGTTAAAAACAAACAAGTAATAAAGTCAAAAGTTCAAGTTTGGAATGAGAGTAAACAAATTTTGAATTTTGTGTCTGAGTCGCAAATTCACCAGCTGGTGTTTTCATGATAAATCAAGTGATATAGTGAGTGCTCTGAGGAGGTAACATGTATGCTTTTTGTTCGTGACATAGTATGAACAACTATTTGGAGTTCACCACAAACCTTTCTGGAGAAATTTCTGAAAATTCCTGGAGACTGGAATAAGTCTATCATACTGTTCCCTAGCTGTAAATATGTGTTCACTTTCTTCCTCTTTTGGTATAATTACTGCTCCAGGGTTTTGCTGAAAGATCGATATGACCAGATTGTAAATAAAGACCTTCTCAAGGGAAATGTACACTCACACTCATTGTCGTTCCAAGGAAGAGTGTTATTCTCTTGAAACCTCTTTATTATCTTTAATTGAAACATAGGTAGAGGAGAATTTAGGCATTTCCCCTTCACTCTGTGGTTTATGTGGTTTACTCTTATTTTAACCTTTTTTTTTTTTTTTTTTTTTTTTTTTTTTTTTTGTGAAAAAAGTCTAAATGAATTCACCTTGATTTTTTGACATGAGAAGTTTTAGAATTACTTATCTCTTGAATAATTCCATGTCTGGAAGAGCTATTGTGCTGTGGCAGAAACAGGATCTGAAGTATTAACTAGGTAATGGATGTCAGAAGATCACCATATGTTACATTTTAATATACCCTTGAGTTTATAGTGTTTGCTGAGATACTGGTTGAAAAGTCAAACATCTTATGTCTGTGCTTAAAACAAATTCAAGTGGGTACAATGGGAAAGGAAAAGTATGAATTATCATTATAAAACATGTCTTGAGTGCCATGTGTAAGTCATATTACCATATCCAGGAAACACAAATTTCAGTGAGGAATACCTATCAAAATTGTGCTTTAGACAGCTATCAAGGAAGACAAGGCCAAAATTGTCAAAACATCTTTAGGAGGATGCTGGTGTTTTCAGGCGTGCACAGTGTGATATCAGGTTGCTCAATCCATCTGTCCTGGGTTTTTCTTTGCTAGCAAGGGAAGTACCTCATTCCATTGACCCCGGTTCCTCCTGATCGTGGCAGCAGAATTAGCATGTGTTATGGTTGGAACAACTCAGCTTTGTCTTCCTCCAGCTGCAGTGAAGCACAGGAGACATCCCAGGACATACCCAAACACATCATTTATGTATTTTATTGCCCTTTCCCCCATTACTTTACCCTCCTCTTCACCATCATTTCTTCACACCAGCACTGTCCCAAATAATTACTGATAATTCTTTTCTCCTCTGAACTCAGTCTTGCTACATGCATAGTTAAATTTGATATTTCTTTTTCTACTAGCTAGGTGATTTCAGCATTACCTGCTCAACTAACAAGGTGGCCTAAGTGCTGTTTATCCTGTAAAGCTGTTCTCCACAAAAGGTCTACAATGCACCCCTCCACTTGTCTGTGATGTTCAGTTTCAGGTCTCACTTACCTCCTCATTTACCACCTCTGAAACCTAGGCATGCCTGACAGTCCTCAAAGTGCTAACTAACATTTGGCATCTTCTCACACTGTCATCTGTCATATCCAGCTATTTTTCATGTCAGTTTCTCGTGTTTTGTTCAGTTTGCTTAGCCTTGGACCACAGCTTATTTAGATTTCTTGGTATTTACCTGTAGCTCCAACATAAAAAGAAAATGAGAATTGGCCTCTTTATCTTTGCAATATGAAGACTGTGATCAGATATGAAGCAAAATCTTGCAGATATCTGAAAAACCACTGAAAAGAATAATATTAATAAACAAACTGATATAGCAGCAACTGAATATATGTACAAGTATCTATCAGACACCTAAATACCACTGTGATGTTTATAAGACTGATAAGCCTGGTCAATTTGAACTCCAAAGAAAGACTGAGCTAGATTGACATTCATTGATGCCCTTCATACTAATGCTTAATCTTCACTCATTATTAGTTGCTCTTGGTAGACATTGAAAGCAGTGAGTCTTTAGCAGCCAAATTCCAAACCCAGTGCAAATTCCAAACCTCAGTACTGTGCTCGTTCCCTCGGCAGTCACCTTCACCCCAGTTTAGGGAGCAGGTTCCAGAGCTCTTCTGCATGGTAACTGATGTGGGAAAGATGTCTGGAATCTTTTTCTTTTGTAAAATGTCTCAGTTTCTTGACACGTACGAGTCCTGGGCCTCTGGCAGTGGTAGAGGTTCTGTGGAATCCTCAGGGAAGTTGCTGTGGCAAGTTCCCTGTCCTGCTGCCTGGCTCTTTCTTCCCTGCCCAGTGATTCCTCATTTTCTTAAAGGTTGCATGTTTTCAGTGAGTAGTAATTATCCATGAGCAGGTTGTATATAGTTCTGGAACCTTTGCTTTGAAGATATATCCATATGTCAAACATGTAAATACTCCATGCTTTCAAAAGTTTACATCCTGGCAAGAAATGCCACGTTACAAATTCCAGCTCATATTGCAAGATTTCACAGCAAATTGGTAATGCTCCTAACAGAAGACAACTGGGGCCTTGTAGATTTTGCCTAGGAACAGTTAGCTGAAGCTTATTTCCTAAAACATTACAGTTTTACAGGGCTATAGGGTGCAAAAATGTTTTTACACTTATTGTTACTTACTGTTCTTATGTCTAAGTTTAAAAGAAACCTAATATTTCTTGAATCCTGCTTAGTGTAGTTCTGGTTTTATGGGTGCAATAGACCTTTGCTTTGGCTGCAGTATAAACTCTTTTAATCTACTAGGAAAGTCTTTCTTAATACAAGGCAGTGAAATTAAAAGGCAGTCATCTAGGGGGATAATAGGTATAAAGAGAAGGTACAATGCCAAGGCAAAAATACTTTCTTCTAAACCAAAATTTAACAGTTGTATAAAGAAGGACTCTGATATGTTTCCTCAGAGTGATCAAGGATTAGACTGCTCAGTTCAGGAACTCACTCTCCACTCCACCATCCAACAATAGATTCTGTCTTGACTTCTAACATCTCACTGACATCACTGAGCCCTGTCTCTAGTTCAAAGCAGATTCACCTTCTACTGCAAAGTTCAGTCCTGAGGAAAAAAGGACACAAGGGCATTCACTATCCCATCAAAAGTCAATTTGGAAATCAACAGATGAAGTACCTGTTGTCTAGTTAAAGGCAGGCATGAAATGCAATAATCTCATACAAACCTGTATTACCGCTGATGCTCCAATTCAAAGAGTACTTTCAGTGAAAGTACAGTATCTAAAGTTAAATACATGCTATCCTCTCTTTTGTTAACTCTACTTCTATGCATGCATTCATTAGCTTTGAAAGATAACTCTTAAAACGAGTTATGGCCACTTACATATGAAAATACTGAACTGAACTGAAACAGAATTAATTGATCAAGGAACAATGCCAGAAACTAAATTTGAAGCTTCTTCCTTGAAAATAACAATTAAATCCTGTGGGTACTAGCAACTGACTTCTTATTAATTTTGTCTAATAGCTGTTATCATAAATGCATGAATACATGGATTAAAATTTTTCAGACACTAGCAATCTACATGCAGTAGTAGAACAATTATGCCAGAACTGGTATTTAAGGATGAGTGTAAGAAAAGGTGGGCATATTTTCAAGTATTGAATAGAAATGTGATAGCTGTCTCACTTATATTTAACATACTGTATTACTATTTCTTTGTTCTCCATTTAATAGCTCATCATCCCACTGTTCTGGAAGGAAAAATATCCCTTTAAATTAGGACACACTTTCTTTTCTTTATTTATAACTGAAGTATAAATAGGCAAGAGAGCTTATGGAGTCAAGAGACACTCTTGTAAATACATTTTACTTCTTCTACTGTAAGAAATGACTAGAAGGAGAAATGAGGTTCTCATTCTTCAGAGTGTGAGACAATGGGAGTTCTACATCCCACTACTGCTCTGAACATGAGATTTGACTTCTGCTGTTGCCTCTGCTTTCAACTACTCAGATATGATAGTGCTATTATATTATCTTGCATTTTTGAAGATTTTTCAGTCAAATGTTCCTGAGGCATTTAAACTTTGAATCAGTTTGTCATTTCCCTATAGTGAGTTTTCAGAGACATTTTCGTACTGCACTTTTCCACTTTTCTGGCCTGCTCCTCACCCCCCCCAGTCTTTCCTGCCAGATATCATGCCAGGTCTACCTCATTTCTACTGAGTTTTAAAATGCAATGTAGCTTCTACTGTTCCACATACTTGGCAAAAAAAAAAGAGGGCTTCTATTTCTAATTCTTCAGGTGATGATTATCTCTTCATTATGCTCTCTTTCTAGTGTGTTGTTCAATGCTGGGAGAAACTTGGGATCAAATGGGCATAGCACAGGAGGTCATACTGACTATGTACCCAAAATAACCCTTTCTTTGCTATCCAGATGTCCGTCCTGCTGCATCACAGCTACATGCCCGCCTGTATGCTCAGTTTCCCTTCTAGAAACAGGACTGAAAGAGGACTGGTAGTCAGCACTTTTCCTCTCACTACATACAGATACAGCACTATCAAGGTTAAAGCAAATATCTGTCTAGGCTGCTTTTAAGAATTTTGCATATTTTGCATCTTATACTACCCCAAGCCTGTTCATTCATCACAAGGTCTCTGTGTACACCAGAGCACAGCACTGCCTGCAGAAAGTGCTGCCAGACTGCAGATGTCTTCCAGAACTGACCTCCACTCTCTAGGTTCTAAGTATTGAAGAAGCTTAGAAACAGTTGTCCCCCATGTTTCCCTAATTAAGGACATTGCTTAGGAGGGCTGTTTCTTTGTGGGGTGGGGCAGTTCAGATGAAAACAAAACACTGTCTTGTCAACCTTGTGGTTAAAGACAGGTTTAGAAGATGTTTTAAAGATACATTAGAATAAAATATACACAATAATCAAGCATTCATAATGTAGTTTCAAAAGCTAAAGTAAGGGTGAGAGAGGAAGATTGATTTAAGTAATATTTTTACAAAATTACTTCAGAAATTAAAATATCCCCAAACACAAAGTTAAAGATTCTGCTGTCAAACACCAGAGGACATAACTTCTATTTAGTTTTATGTAGCAAAATTACCATGCTATGCCCATGATGTGCAGGGTGAAGCAAGCATATTAAAGATAGATTCATAATTAGATCTGAGGTACTTTGCTAATTAACGAAATGGATAGACAAATTCTGTATTTCATTAGGGTGAGATGTATCAGTTTCCTCCTGTGCTTCTACAATTTTGATATATTATACTGCAGTGAGCTATTTCCAGTGGATCGTGTTGGGATATTGTGATAAGTCACATGCCAAGCAACATAATAAAATAATTTATGTTCAACCAGACTGGAAATATCAGTTGGGGGATTCTCTGTATTTAATGTTTTGCCAGATGAGTTCATCACATTGCTCTCAGATTTTCAAGCTGGTGTTTCTTCTGATATTATTTGGACAGTCTTCCTTCTCTCTCTCTCTCAGAAAATAAAAAAACAGTTCCTAAGTGCATGTATACACCTGTCAGAGTCCTATCCTCTCACACTGAATGTCTTATGTATTTTAGGTCTTATAAAGCTTGTTAGGACTTATATTTTAGGACTTAAGAGCTTGTTTGTCAACTAAGACCTTGGTGCATATACCTCCCAATGAAAACTGATCAGGTGTATACAAGTAAATAGAGAGTTAATTCTCACTCTGTTTATACTGTAAAGTGTAAAGAAGAAAAATGCACCTGGAGAATCACAAAAGCATGAATCAATTTTAAAAAGCAAAATGACTTTTTTTCCCATCATTTTCTTACCGTTCTCTAAAAATATTTTAAAAAACAAACCCAGTACTTTCTTATAGCCAATGCTGCACATAGAAGAAAACTTTCCATGTTACTAAGCCCAGGATTATATATATCTATCAAAAGATTTTCTATGTGTCTGTACACACCTCTGTATTTTTAATATTTACTTTCATATATATGTATGATGCTGTCTTTCTCCTTGCAGATGCTCTCTCTGCTTCTTGCTATAAGGTAATTCCGCTTGTGTTCTGTCCTTCCAGTAATAACACCACTGGATCTTTTATCTCACCTGTGTACTCCATTTATTTTCTATACAGGTCTTACCTGAAACTTGCTGTAAGTAATGTTAGTGAAAAAGAAGACAAATCTGTTTAGCTACTGTAAAAGACAAACTAACATCTTAAACAGCCATTCGACATGCCTTTTCTTTGCCTCTCTTTCCCACACCAGCTCAGGAGAACTCTAACACTGACAGCATCATCAGCATCATTATTATTATTATTATCATCATCATCATCACTGAAAATAGAGTGATATTGAATGCTTGCTTTCTTCACAGGTAGTTTATATGTTTGTTGTATTGACACATTAAAGAAGACAGAATTTCTCAACATTGGGTGTTTTTTCTTTGTTCAGTTTTTCAAAGGAATACAGGGATCTATGTACATTTTCAGAAGTCCCTGTTCCCTCTGTCCTAAATGATATAAATAATAATCCTAAGGTTAAGGATAACATAAAACAAGACCTAATTATGAAGTGAAGACTAAACTGCAGGGATTAAACTCCTTGATAAAACCTTTGCTGTTTGGGTATAGCAGTAGTACAAACTGAGGTGGTAAAATCGCTTACTTCCATCTATACAAAGCTTAATTGATAAATTCAGTAGAAACATGAACATGAATAGTTATCATTTAGGGTATTATTTATGTTAATTAAGTTGAAGAAGATCTCTGAGATTGAGTCCAGCCTTATGACTGAACACTACCATGTCAACCAGACCACAGCACCAAGTACCACAAACACCTCCAGGAATGGTGGCTCCATGACCTCCCTGGTCAACATATTACAATATATAATCACCCTTTCCTTGTAGAATTTCTTTCTAATGTCTAAGCTAAACCTCCCCTCAGCCAGTTTAAAACTATGTCCTTTCATCCGACTGCTGATTGCCTGGCAGGAGGAGTCGATCCCCACCTGGCTACAATCTCCTTTTGGGCAGTTGCGGAGAGTGATATGGTCACACTTGAGCCTCTTCCATGCTAAACACCCCCAGCTCCTTCAGTTGCTCCTCACAGGACTTGTGCTTCATACCCTTCACCAGCTTTGTGGCTCTTCTTTGTACAAGTTATGCTATCCTTCAGCAGTCGCAAAACACTTAGTGTCATCAATGCTACAGCTGTTTCCAGTCATTAAATACTTTATTTAAAATTAATTTTACATGATTCATACTGTTGTATCTTGTAAATATTAAATCTTGTCTTAGTAGTCTGCTACCTCCTCCAATATTTCATCCTTTGAAATATTATAGATGTTTTCATAGACAATCTATGCCTCACATTTTCTTCGTCACAAGTTTTACAACCTAATGTTTGAATGACAGGTTCACAGGTTTGGAAAAAAGGTGATTTCAGGCCCCAGTGCATTTGATGTTTGGGCAACTCTTAGAAATATGGCATACCAATATGATAATTTTGGCTAAATCATTAAAAAATGAGACTAGGGTTCAGCTATCTAAAAGCAGTTAGAAGTCTAACTTCCCTTGACACCAATTTTTTTTTTCTACAATGCAATATTTTTGTTATTAAAAGCTTTTATAAGGACATTATAATTTCTCAAATAATATAATCAATGAATATTGTACTGTTATGGATGCTGTTGTGAATTCATGTTAAAGTAATTGTTAACAACTGCTCTTGTCTGCTCAAGAAACAGAAGAATTACACCCTCCAACAAGTTTGAAGAATGACATTCTGATTTATAGGATGCGCTTCATTATTATTTTTAATCTTCCTCACAAGTATTTAAGCTCAGATAATATCTGAAATGCTTGAAAATCTGCAGCTGAAGGATTACAGTATTAGGTGGTAGGAGGTACATATAGCACTGACGTTAGTAATTAAAATGACATCTGCAGAGAAAACACGTTAAAGCAGCTGTCATTCCATTTGGGCCCTTCTAGATGACTAATCAGACTTCTTGAAAAACTAATAAAAAACAGCTGATTCACTTACCATATTAGTTGCTAAAATGCATCTGGGGATTTGGATTTACAGCCAGCATATCCTTTTTCAGACTCTAGAGAAGAGATGCCACGGAGACCAATTAACCCAGGAATAGCTGTTCATCCCTTTTAGATCATCTAGAGGAACAAGTACAGATAAATACATTGGACAAAAGCACTCTTAATTTCACTAAGCTGCCCTTTAAAATAGTTCTTAGGCAGTTGAACCAGTAAAACTGTTGCACTTCACGTCTTCTCTGTACTATACAAGCAGCTCACTAGGTCTCAGCATCAGTCATTGTTCTCCACATCTTACAGGTGGGAAAATTGAGGCACACTGGGAGGTATCCAAGGCCAAACACGGTGCCAGTAACCAAGTCAGGATTACAGTTCTGGAACAGCTACAATCAAGACTGCCACTTAAATGATCCCATGCAAAACAACATTTCTATCCACAAGAAGGAATGTTTGGGGAACAAATTTTCAAGATCATGAACTTTTGAAAACTAGTTACTGACCCTAATGGGCTCACCCTAGGTGATAAACATTCAAGCCCTGGTCTAAGATATTACTTTAGCGTCTATATTAAAGATACAAGTGAACAAACAAACAATATTTTCTAAGTGTTTTAAATCAGCCTCAAACAAATAAACCTGAGGGGTTTTTTTTTAATTGTAGTTGTCATCCCAGCAGGATTAATAGCCTTGGCTGACATCTTCTACCATGAGTAGCTCTTTGCAATTGTTATGGTCACTTACCTCTACTGTCCAACATAAAGACAGTGAATAAAGTCAAGTAACTGCCTTTTACCCCACTCTGTTTTTTTGGGGTTTTTTTCACAGGCTAGATAATATGCTCCTGCCTTGCAGCCAGGCAGGTCATGATAAAAAAACATAGAAACAGAATATTATTGATTGCTTCTGTTTAGATTTAAATATCTATGATGCTTACTCTACTGTATTAAAAAAAAAACAAACAAAAACCAAAAAACAAGCCATATACTGTGTGATTCATAGACACACAGTCTATTTCCTCCCACACCTGGATTCAAAATTATGTCTGCAAGTTTATTTTGATATAAAGAGAAGTGACAGAGTATAATATTTTTTGTTTACTTTATTTGGTGTGCACCTGGTCCAGTAGTTGTGATGATCAAGGATCAGCAACTCCATAGGCTGGTTCTGTCTTTTACACTTACAGAACTCCTGTAAGTCTCTTGCAACAGAGCTTTCTAAATGTTAACAAGTATTATTTTTTTTAATCATTTTCACACACAAAAAAATCTTGTTACATTTTTTTTTCCTCATCTATAGCAGTCTAATGGAGAAGAAATACTAAATCTCATTTGAAAACACTGGGTCCTTGATAACAATTACATTGAGCCTGCAGTCATCAATGGGAATAAGAGATCTAAAATACATGTCTCTGACTGGTGTACACCAATGCCCAGAATAAACCAATGATTCTTTTTAATCCCAATGTACATGATATATTTAATTTTAGATCTTTGTATTATATTTATGGAAGTCTGTTGATAACATATTATAATGACCAGTATTTTCCTGCTGATTCACTCCTCCCCCAGTTCAAGCTCCAATTTCATGTTTTTAAATTGGTTCCTCTTATTTTCAAAAAGCTAGGGATCAGTTTATAGATGTTCAAATTTTACCAGAAGTTTTATTGAAAATCAAATATCCTGTTTTTTTCCTTCTCCATAACACTATTTCAAATAGATATGCTAATTCCCTCAATCCATTCAGTATTCCCAGGGTTGAATTGAAGTTTATTGAAAATCTGGTGTCAAAGAAAATGCACTATATTAAATCAGCTTTCATAACGAACAGAGCAAAATTATTTCGGTATGTTTGGTTTAGCCAAGGAAAATGTATGCACAGAATTTTTAAACACTATTGAATAACAAGCTACAGTAGAACCATTTCATCATTGTCCTAACAAATAGAAATTCTGAGCTAATATCTAATTTCTTCCCTCAACTGTAACCACTATAACTTCACTGACTTCAATTTATAATTGCCATAGAATTTACATTTGAATAAAGGATGTGTTCCCAAGGACCAGTTATGCCGTTCTTACATATTAACCTCTCTCCTTCTTCAGTGCGAAAAAGTCACTTATGGAATCAGATGTCTCACCTCCCGTGGTGAAGGTGCAAGCTCTCCATGATTCCAGACACACTTGTTGTTAGAAGTGGTGGTGTTTGTTCAGGGGTTTGTTTTGGTTTGCAGCAAGCTGTCTCCACAGCCAAAAAGACAAATTCACATCTGATATTTTTTATTGTCTATTTGACCCTATTTCTGTGAGAAATACCTCCCTTTATTCACGATCTAATATACTGATAAGATTACATCTTTTGTTCCTCTTATAGAAAATCCAAATTAATTTATATCTACACATCCTTACATTCCATGTGGTTAAGGAAGTGAAGGAAAAAGTAAGATGCCTATCTATACCTACAAATATTTGTTCTCAGGAACCTTTGTCTCTTCTATAGAAAATGAAACTCCCAGGGGTCCGAGCCCAGACGATCAGACCCCTTTGAGTTTCCTCGGGACTCTGCCCCAATGGTGACTTGCTAGAGAGAGGCAGCCTTGATCCAATTGTCCAAAAAGGAATTTTAATAATGCAAAAATAACCAACAGTAAGGTGTACGCTCTATTGGATGGAACTGGAACAAGGCAGTAACAAGGGGCAAAAGGCACGAGGCCAAGGTCATCCTGGTGTGGGAAGGGAGTTAAGGTAGGGTCTGAGGGAAGGGTCCAATAGGGGAGAATGATTAGGAATATTAAAATTCCTGTGACAAAAATCAACCTATGGTGATACAAAGAAGGAGGAACCTTCTAGCAACGATTTGCATGCTTGAACTCAGGGATCATGTGAGTAAGCCTTTTGCTTACTGTACTTAGAAAGGTGTTTTGCAGGGAATTATTCCAGGCTTTTCCTCTTCCTCGAGGAAACCACTACCTACAAGAAAGCAAACTCTTTCTCTTTTCTTACACATTGCAGCAGGATAATGATCAAAGAGAATAAGATAAAATTGGGTGTGAGTGCCCATTGGAAGCACTAAGTTTATTCCCATGGACTCCTCACCTCATATATGAGTGCATATCTATGACCACAATTTTTCTATGTCCTTTCAGAAGATGCAAATAATATTTGAGGATAATCAGTTCTGTGAAGTGTATCTTTCTCTCCTTTCCTTCTCAACCACTAATATTTCAGTATTTCTGATATCAGGTCTTATTTAGAAACTTTGTCTCTTCTTGCTGAGCAATTTATTTCCTTTGTACTTTCATAAACAGTCTACAGTAGTTGAGGATTACTTCTTATTAAGTTACTGTGTGGACCATTTATTACTTTTTTTGCCTCAGGATGTAAAGTTACCATTGATTTGTCCAGAAGTCTTTCTTCTAGAGAATTTTGGGGTATCCTTCAAAACAAGAAAGATTGACAGACAAGCCTTACTGACTAAAGTTTCTGACTTTTAAATGAAGAAATCTTCCTTTAAATGAAGAGGCAATGTCTGCAGAGATCCTAAATAGAAATTTCTTTGCTACTCCAAAGCTTTCTTTGGATTATTCTAAAATACTTAAGAGAGGAAAAGGGAGAAGGAATGAAGGAAACATTCATTATTAGAAATATCTTGCACAGTGTAAGGTAGTGTCTCGTACATAAATTTTGACAAATTGTCCATTTATTTACTTCAAAGTCTGATCTAACACATCTTATCTAGCATGTTCTCAGGCAATAATGTGTGTTTTCAGGCATATCACAGAAATTATCAAGCTGGTTGCCAAAGCTATAGTCTTTCAGCTGGAAATTGCCTGGAGGGGTATGACTAAGTATTCTCACCAGGAAAAAAATTTACTGAACTGAAAAACTCACTATTCCCATAGCAGTCTGACAGAGAGGACACTTCCCTTCCTAACCTCAAATCCTGCAGCTCTGCCAGGCTCTGAGCTGTTGCCACCAAAGCACTTAGAAGATGTTTTCCATCACGTCTCAGTTCTGCCCCAGTCATTGTCTCATCTTTATTATTACAGAAGAAAGAACTTGCAGGGGTCCAGGAAGGAGCAGATAATCAAAACAGAATTGGAATATGTTCATCCAGTTGTGCTTTAGGGAAAGTCTAGCTGAATTTGGGTGGCTGAAATGCTGAGGCATGACATCTGATTGATGTTGTTATCCCAGTATAGATCTGCACATCCTGTGAAACTCTGTTAGTGCTGGCATGAAGAGAGGACATGAACACAGGGGCCAAAAAAATCACACAAGCAAGAAATAAACCATGATGTTTAAATTATCGCTTACAGAGGCTCTTTAAAAGCTCCAGAAGAATCAGGCTGAAGAGCTTCTTTAAAGGAAATCTTGCATCTTGAAAAAGCCATTTCCAATGTTGCTGAATTCAGCATTACTCTATGTAAGTTGCTTTGATATCTTTCTTTCCAATTTATGTACAAAGATCTCACCGCATGTTGCTTAAATAGTGATGGCTATTAAATATGTGAATGAAAAGCAGATTACTTAGAGAATAATTAACCAGCAATTAAAGACTAATTAAACTAGAGGCTCTGGAAAAAAGAAAAAAAAAAGACAATGTTTAGCTCATGGTATAAAATACTGTCTTTCTGTTTCAAACAGAATCAAGAAAATAAAGTTTCTTGCATAAAATTTCAATATCTGTAAAAGTGTACAGTTACATAAGTATCCACCATTACTGAAGAATTTTTAACAGGTTATTACTGCAAGTCACAGTATTCAGTGAGTAGTTAAAAAGCAAAATTTAGAGAGGTCAGTAGTACAAATAAGCTATGAAGGCCATGTATTTAAGAAAACCTGGAAGCTGATCTTAAAGTGTTTCAAACTAGTTGTGTGTGTATTGTACTGCATTAACTTAAAAGGAGAACAAACATATAAATAGTTCAGAAGGAGGACTAGATTGTCATTTTACAGATTTTACAGAATCACAGACTGGTTGAGGTTGGAAGGGACCTCTGCTTGTCAACTGCTCTGACCTCCATGCTCAGCACATTGACCCTGGCCATGTCCAGATAGCTCTTGGATATCACCGAAGTGGAAGAGTCGTTCCTGCTTTTCTGAACAACCTCTGCCAGTACTTGGTCACTGTAAGAAAGTTCTTCCTGATGGTCCTGAGGGATCTTTTCAATTCCAGTTTGGGGTCTCACTGATGCAAAGTGGAGGGAAAGGCTCAGCTCTATCTTTCATCCCATAAGTTATGACACATCTTAATTGATCATTTTGAACATATTAAGTAATGTTTAAACATCTTTAGCTGAACATGGGTGCTTATATTTCAGAATCTGTAATATGAAAAATTTGCCAAATGTCATTCAATGAATTAGTGATTTTTGTATATCTGCTTTTTAAGATCCATATTTGGCTTAAACTGAGTTTATAGACTATAGTTTTTCTACTTTTTTCAGTTTTTTAAAAATTGCTTTCTCCTTTTGGGGGACCTGCTTTTTTTTTTTTTTTTTTGTGTTGTTTTGCTTTGGTTTAAATAATAAATACACCTGGGAAAAAGTCATAGTATTATTGCTGAATGCTTTGAAAAATGTGACTCATTCTCAGGTAGTTACATGCAAACTCAGCACTTTCAAGAAAATTACCCTGGTCCCATGCATACCTGAATGTTCCAAAGCAAATTGGTAGCTAATGCTATAGTTCATAGCTGTGAATGCCCAGATCTAACACTTAAAATCCCAGATTAGGGACTCCAATTCTTTACATGAAAAAAAAAGATGAAAACCCCAAATTAAGCAAACCGAAACCAACAAACCAACCAAAACCAACCACAGTTTAAGTACCCTGGCCTACATTTTCTTATCACTTACTGTTATAGAAATCTTGAAAAATCAGTATGAAATACTTTGTAATTCCTGTCTAATTTCCTTTTTTTTTTTTTTTTTTTTTTTAATAGGGTTTTTAGTTTTTTGGGTTTGATTTGAGGTTTTTGTTTATCTAGTGGTTATTTGTTGTTGTTGTTTTCCCCCTCGGTCAATTTATTTTAGCCAAATTTAGGACAAGTAGGTCTGATTCTTCTATTTCATGTAGACTATATATGTTTTTACAATACCAGAACTTCAGTGGGTAGTAGAAATCAAATTAAGTAAAATCATAGCTTAATGTAAGCAGCCATTTGATCTGCTTGGCCTGGTGAGTATTCCATCAGAATATGAGTGCAAGTCATTCATCTTTGATTTAACAATGGTAAGAGTTGTGTATTGCATTGTCAGTTCCCAGAAAAAATAGAAGGTAGCTAACTGAATTTAGCAGGTATAAAAACTGGAAAAGTGAAGATACTTTTGGCAGAATAATCACATGACAAAGGAACAGGCATTTATAGACAGATACAAACTCAAGTATGACTACTGTTTCATCTTAATTTCTTTTAAATTTTATATATTTAAATTCCAAGTACTGTGTATGCCTGTGGTAGCAAAATTCTTTCCTATTCAATTGGCATAAGAGATACTACAGAAAATATGTTGTTTAGTTTATATTCACAAAGCAGCTAATCTTTTCTGTGGAAAAATACAGATTAGTATGTTTGCCATGCAAAGTATTTTAAGATTGTGAATCTACTATCATTCAAAAATTATCAGTAAGTTCTAATGGGTATCAATACTACTTTGAGGCAATGAAAAAAATTTACCAGGTTCCAGTTCTGCACTTCATTATGAGCTACTGACATCAAATTTTAAAGGCAATTTTTTTTAAAAAGTCTATCTTTTCTGTACACAAAAGGGAACTATACAATTTCAATCATTTCTGTAATTTTTTAGCTATGTGTTTCTCCTATCTGGAAAAAGCTGTCTCTGATATTCCACTAGTGCTTTTTCTGAATATAGTTGAAGGCATGGATACGTACATAAAAGTATTGAAAGAGCTCTCTATCACCAGCACAAGGTTTTTCTCTTAACATTTCTGGATCTCTCTCATTAATAGTAGTTGCAGTTACAAGGGAATGATAAATCCCAAAGTATTAGCCAAACGTAGTCCAGCTGACATTAGAAATTCCATTCTATTTCTTAGTTTTTACTATACCTGTTGAATGTTTTAAATAATGACATTTTAAACTTGAGGGAAAAAAAAAGACAGAAAAAAACAGACAGCCAAGGATGGAAGAAATTAAATTCCTTTCACACTTTGGTTATTATTAACATTTTGCACCTAAAACACAGGTAATCAGTTGCAGCGTGGGTGTTCAATGGTCTGCTCACTAAGCTCTGTAAGGCTTGTCTTACATATGTCTTTAGCAAAAATTGAGGATTATGCAGAATATGGTTGTCTATCACAGCAAGTTCCAACAATGTAATATTACTGAAAAACATTTATTTCACAGACATAAGCCAAGTGGGTAGAAGGATACAAATAACTTGCTGTCTTTCTAAGTTAATACTAGATGAAATTAGGGTTTTTTAACATGGAGGGATTTGTCAGTGTTTTTGGGATTCCTTATGAACAGATTAATTTTTTTAAAGCTAAAGCAATCAACTACATATGTTTTTTCTATCCTTTGTGTCATGTATGTGGCTGTGCTTTATAGTATTCCCATTCTAAATTCCATGACAAGTCCTGAGCTTATTTGGAGTAGATAATGCAGTCCTGAACTGACAGGAAGATTGCTGCCTTATTAGTCTGCAGTCCCACATGAGCTCACACACATGTTGACACTAAGACTCAGCAGGCAACTTTGGAAAAACCACCAAAGTTGTTCTCAGAGCATAAAGATAAACAGATGGGTGAATATTTGTAAAAATTGGTTCTTAGAAGTTATTTCATTTTTGGATGACATGACAAGGTGATATCCTTCCTGTGCAGTCTCATAGAGAAAGTGTCAGAGACTTTCTGTGAAATTGACTGATTCTGATCTTACAGTATGTTTCTGATACTCTTTAAGAACATAAAGGTAGTACAAAGATGAATCAAAGCCAAGTTTGTACCATATAAAGAAAAGGATCCATTCTCATCAGCAAGAGTACTGTCAATGTTACCTTTCAGCTCACATTTCCCTACAGGGAGTTACCAATATGTACTTAACACTTTAGGAAACAGAAGGTATGGGCGTTTTGAGTTGATAGCAGAGGAGATAACCATGGATGTGGCTGAATTATTGGTAGGACTATTTAGGAACAAACAGAACTAAATAAAAAATTCCAAACAGGGTTTCCAGTTAAGAGGAAGTGGAAGGAAGTAATCCCTATCAGACCACATGTTGGAAGAATTATCCAGAGAATTTGTCTGAACAGAATATGTTGGCAAATGAAAAAATATAAAACAATACACTAGGTGTGCAAGTGTCCTTGTGCTTCTAAAGCTCCTAAAAGACACAAGGGAATATATGCCCTTTTTCTTCAGAACTTAAAGTAGTCATTGAATTCTCTTTGCTGTTAAGCTTTTTTCTTGACCAAGGCAAAACTACACATGAGCTCCTAGAAAGAAGAAAGACAGATTAATGTCACCAATGTTATCTAATATAGTGATACTATTCACAACATCAGTGTATGACAATATCTTGCTGCAGGAAGTTAATAGCATGTTGTGGAATTTTTTTTTTTTTAACCGAGCTGCATTACAATGTCTCTAACAGGAGCAAGGATTAAGAAAAACAAAAGAATAATCATTGAATGCTTTGGTTTTCAGTCTGAATTTTCATTTGACCAAATGTTTCCACAGATTTTGGAGCATTAAATGAAGTGAAAGTTACTTCTTCCCCTTCCCTGCACATTGCCACTAGTCACTTACAATGATGGTACTTCAGAACCTGTGCAAAATAAACAAATTTTAATTGAAAAGATTGAGATGTAAAGATAAAATTCAGAAAAGAAATAGTGGATTGCACTATTTTGCCTCAAATTGTTTGGAAAATGAATAAAATATTCAAAGTTGCTGCTTAGAAATGTTTTTTTTTTTCCCTTTCATTATCAGAACAACTTCTTTTAATGTTGAAATCCAAAGGCTTTCTGAAAAAAAAAAAGGTTGACTTAATCCCAACAAAGATGTGTTTGTGTTCAATTTGCTTTCATTGCTCCTTTTTTCTGCTTTTAGATTTGGTTAAGGACAGGAAATAATGTAAACCTCCAGATAATTCATCAAATCAAAAACATTAATTCTTGCCCTGTTCTTACTCCAGCCTATGCTTTATTTAGCTCTGTGGCACAAACTTTGGCACTAACTTGTTCCAAAAATTCCTGGGGCAATCATATTTCAGACAAAAGAGAATAAAACCACAAATATTTACTCTCCAGTGGTGTAAACCAACTTATCTCCTTGTATTTGCAAGGAACCGTAGTTCTAAAACTGAAGATACACACAAACGCATTCCATTTGATTGGTGTTTAAAATCTTCCCTGAGCTGCAGTTATGTTTCTGAATTCAGATTTTGCCCCAAAAGTACATGGTATTCCCTGTGCAGATTTCTCTAATGTTTATTATTCACAACTTGTACAATAGCATAGTATGTGTCATATTATCCAATGTTTGGGATCTAACCCACATCACACATGAAAGTGAATCTTGCTGCTAGGAAATACTCTAGCTCTCAGAGGTGCATGTCATCTTTCTTCTTCACTTCAAAAGTAAATAATGAGGCAGGCAAAAAGGCTGAGTGTTTCAGAGGCCATGCAGTCATCTACATATTGAAGGGAGATCAGCTTAGGATCCATTTCCTTAGGTTGTTCACTACAAAGGGAAAACCTGACATGACAACTGAATTCTGACTCAGAAAAGCATGTATTATTAGGTAACTTCTGAAACCAGTCAATTATATATATATATTTTTTTTTAATTTTTTTTTCTAGGGGCTGAGTGAAGAAAGTTACTGTCTAATTTTAGGCACAATTCATCACTAAGAATATTTTATCTTCATTACAGAGGAACCTTTCATAGGAAAACAGCAATGAAAAGCAGAATAACAATTGGACACTCCGAAATGCACCATGCTGTTGTAAGTCACCAGGTAAGCTACCCTCATGTGGTGATCAGAAGAGTTCAAGTGAACTCAAACTAACCTAGAGAAACAGCTCCATGAGCCCCAGCTTACAGGAAAGAAAGGTTGTGTGTGGAAGCCTCCTGTAATGCTTCCATTATCCAAAACATATGTGACTCTTGTTTTAACACCTTTTTAAAACAATGCCTCTTTTAGGTGTCATGCTCAATAAAACACTTGTTCTCCAAAACTCAGAATGAATTAGAGCAAGAAGGAGAAATAAAAGCCACACTTTTTATCATTACATTTTTATTGAAATTTAAACACCCAAGTGAAAGAGATTTCCATAGAAGAATTTGACCTACACGATATACCATACATGATTGAAAATTGCTTTGCCATTCTTTATAAAGTCTCAGGTTGACTGGCAGATAGAATGTAAAAGCAATATATGAGCTCTGCTTTTGTTTAAATTTTCACTCCTACATGTCAAGTACTATTATATATTCTTGCTTAATATTTTACAACAGCAAGGACATTAGTTCAACATCCTTCTAAAGAGTAACTCAACATGTGCCAAAACAGGCAAATTTTGGATTCTTTACTTAACATTTTGTGTAGTCATGCTCTTAGGACTTAAAACATAAACAGAAGTCAATGGCAACACTTTTGCTGAAAATCAAGGAGCTTTGGATCATAAATTTAAATAGAGTTTTATTTATTTAATGAAACTTTTAAACTATCTGTAAAATTCAAGGGACTTAGGCATCTAATTTCCCTAAGTATATTTTGGAAACCCACTTTTATACTTTATGAAGAGTATGATTAATGGGACTTCATCACATATTTATATCTCTATGTCTTTCATTGCAATAAACAAAAAAAGTAAGAATTTCAAATTGGCCCCAGATTTAATGCATAATGATTGTTCTTCTCAGTAAGATAGATTAATTTCCAACAAAAAACAATAGACTCAATTAGTTTGGCATTTTTGTGCAAATGATAAAACCAGAAAAAAAAATGCAGCTTCCAAAGTTTTCCTTCAAAATATCCAGGCTAGGAACAGTTTCAGTCTACTTTCTACATGTAATAAAGATGATTACCAGGGTAAAGCTGAACTTCACCGTTCTAAGATTTCCAAGTAACTAGCAACAGCATAAAAATACAGGAAGGAATGACCCAAAGTCTTTGTTGGAGCTTCTTGTAAATCTGGAAATATCCAGAGGCTGGAATGACAGGTAAACAGGTAAAACCAGAATAAAATAAGAAAGTGGTTGCAATTAATCAATTAATGAAGTACAGCATAAAGCTTCACTTGATATCATAGACAATTACAAAAGAATCCAAAATTCTGTGGGAATTCTGCACAAAAGTCTTACATCCTTGACAACTTAGTCAACTATCAACAACTCTTTTATCCATTTCTGGGTTTATAAGCTGGCTACTGAAACCAGAGGTCCTTCTGAAGGGCAGTTAGAAAACCCAAAGACTATTTCTAAAACAGTTTGAGAGAAATTTGAATCTGAATAGTGTTGAGTGAAAACCCTCCAACAGGAGTAGCAGGAAGCAACCTCACTAAATTGTGAAAAATAACAATAAAAAAAGAGGTACTAGAAGAAGTCTGATGTAATGAAATTATCCCAAGGAGGGGAAAATGAATACTTCTGTAAGAAACTCAGCCACAAAAGTACTAATAACCATTTCTAGGGACAGGGTTGGAGAATGTGAGGATAGGGCTAGACAAAGGGTAGAAGTGTGAGCATGCAGGACAGACATCTACTTGTACATTGTCAAATTTTATGAGTAATGAAGATGGTTGGAAGTGAAACAGGAACAGAGTGCAGCAGAATTTACTGCAAGGAGCCTTTAAGAGTTGAGCCACCTCAAGCATAATCATGGAAATAAAACTAAATATGGACATTTTGTGAGAGAGCAGAGAATAAAGGCACTGATGGACAGCAAAGAAAAGAAGTATAGCAAAATATGTTGTATTTTCTGAAATATCAAAGTGGGACCACCATCTTTTGATTGGTGCTTTGCTATTGAAAGCATGAGTATTTTAAATTATACAGTTTTGTACCTTCAACCTGCTAAAATAGTATATATTTACATATGAAGTTCACCAGTACACTACAAAAATTATAGCACAGGAAGAAATTAAGTTTAAATATTGAAAAAACCTAACATCTGAATATGAACATGAAATGGACATGAAATAATAATCCCAAATATTTGAAATTGCTAAAAAGAAAGAATTCTTATTTGGTTTTACATTTTCAATGTAAATGAAAATTTACAAGTGCAAGTGTAGAATTTAGTATACACTTTAGTGTACAAGTGTAAGTTCGCACTTGTGCAAACAAGTGTACAAGTACACTTGCATTTGTGCAAGTGAAAGTTTTAGTGCAAGTTGGCCTAATTTGACCAAATATTCTAGTGAAAGTAAGCCTGTATATTTTATTGTTGGGTTTTTTGGTTTTTTTTTACTGTATGTTTTCAATCCCGTTAGTAATGTCTTTTCTTAAAGTGGTGTTCACTTAGGAGGTCAAATAGGGATTTAAATATATAATCATATATTAAGTAGTTCAGCATTTAAAATCAAGATTATAGAACATCTCTGCTAAAAGAGTGGAGTAGCTGAGACTTGTGATCTCTGAAATATTTTATTTTCCCATTATTTCAAAACTTCAGGTTTACAGTTCATAAATGCCCCCCTTGAATTTCCTGAGGGTTTGATTTTTGTAAGCAGGGGTAACAACAATTTAGAGTCTACTGAAAATTAAATTCCTCCCTTCAGCACTAAAAAAAGCAGTCAAGAGATGTTTCCTTGAGTGCATCCACATAACAATATTGTTCTTTTTCTGTGGTGCTCACAGCTACCATGCTAAAGTGATGCACACAAAGGTTAGAGTCAGCCTTTGTGACTAGGTCTGAGACAGGAAAGTTTGACTTGGTTCTGTCTCTTTCCTGAGTATCTCATCAGTGAATCTTCCCTTTCAAATTTCCAAGTCTTTTTCTGTTTGTTCCGTTACTCTTTATAGTCATTGTTCAGAGTATCTGTGTGGGTTTTTCTGTGTGAAACATTGTAGGATATTGGGAAAGCTTGTGTTTAAAAAAAAAAAAAAAAGTGTTATGCCTAGTGTTATCTTTCAGACAGTGAGTGCCTATGTTTGTCTGTCATAGCCAAGCCCCTATAATCCCTAACTCTTTATATGTGTATCTTTTCTCCTAGCCCTTTTTTTTTTTTTTTTTTTTTTTTTTTTTTTTTTTTTTTTTTTTTTGTTAGTTGCTGTACTCCAAAGGATCAAAGCTGTCTTGATGGATCACATATACAAAGCCATATCTAGGTAAAAAAAAAGTTATAAAAACTACATGATGCAGGTCTAACCCACTTGTTAGTATGCCTTGCAGGTTCTCCTGTGAGCCACATCCCTGGAGGCTATCCACTTCTGATGGTCTCAGCTGAAAAGATTGGGATCAAGTTGCTGAGACTTAGGCATTTAGCTTCTTAGATTCCCTGGTTTGTTTCCCAGCCTGTCAGCAAATATTGTAGCCTTCACATAAAAAGAATAGATCTGCATTTGAGTTGCTGTGCTTCTCACATGCCTGGATCTGGCTTCTTTTGATTTTGGGAAATAATTAAATCATTGTTTAATGTACTATAATCAGAGCGCATATCTTATGCACTGCTTGTATTTTCACATATACTCTCAGGAAACTCAGTGCATGCTTTATAACACTGTTTCCCACTAGGAACACTAGGGATTCCTAGTACGTTTTCCAAAAAGGTGTCTAACATTTCAGAAGATCAATAGCTTAGTGAGAATGAGTTTTGCATATTCTAGTGGGGGAGCTGGTAAGGTTCGACCTTGATGCGCTGCTACAAGACTGTCCACTGCAAGTGCTCCACTGCTGTTCCTGTACTTTTCTTATTTTTTCTACACTCCTATATTATTACTGTTACTTCCTATACTATTTTTTCAGTACAGTAAAATAGAAAACATTAGAACCAAATATTGCATTTTCTCTGAAGTTTATTTTTTAGTAATTTCTCAGTCATTTTTGAAGAGGCATATAATGAGAAAATATCTGCAGACATCTGCTGAAATAACTGTTTTTCTTCTGAGGATTTATCAGACCTTTGCCTGATTTGATCCCTATACAGAAGGTGGGGTAGAAGATTTACCAGAGGGAATCAGAGGGTTAATTTTTCTTTTCTCTCCTTGTCCTCTCCTAATAACACCTGTGTGTTTCTTTCCCATGTCACTTCTGCTACCTTCAACTGCATCACTGTGTAACTCCCTCCTTTTAGGTCAAGGACTTGCCTGCCTTGATATAAATATTAATAATTTCATTTTTTTACAAGGAATGATGTATATGTTGGTTTTTTAAAAGCCCAACTTCTTAAAAACTGCTGATCCTAAGTGACAGAGCATTGTCTAATAAAAGAAATGGAAACTGTAATACAAGACTTCTAAGCTCTGCCATTGAATACTTCTTTGACACAGAAGTAATTTAATTCCTGTGATTCAGAACACCCACTTGTAGAATTAACCTAATAATAATTACCTGGCTCACAGCTTGTTCCAAGATTTCATTAATGTTTATAGAGAACTTTGTTTTTCAGGTTTGAGTTCTTTGCCTCAAAACTACATAGTAGAAAAGCAAACAATGAAACTGTTAATAATGACCAAGTAATTGATCAAGTAAAGCAAAGTTCTTCATTCATGGTAATAGCTTTTCTCTGTATAAATGTGTTCCATTCTATCAGATCCTGAATTTTATAAAAAAAGTTCAAAACCTTCATCGTGAGCAAATGGAGCTGAAAAGTCCTGAGACCTCAGTTTTGGGAACGCGAATAAGACAGAGAAGTGATAGATGGAAGAAAGTTTTTCTGATAGAGAGAAAGAATTGACTCACTAAATTACTCTTCTTTTGATCAGAACAGCAGGATTATAATGTAACACAATGCTCTGACATCATCTAAATCTTCTCTGGAGCTTTTCTGGCACTGCTTAATTTCTTTAGGATGCCTATTTGTTCTGTTGTTGGATACTCTAATCTGAGCTACACTAAATATTTACAGCACCACAGGTCCTCCAGCTTTTTTTTTTTTTTTTTTTTTTTTTTACAGCTGAAATTCCTGTTTCAGAGAGAAAATAAGCCAGCTATTCTCCGTACATAGATTCTCAGCTGATTCTTACACTGAAAAAATATTTGCCCTTTAAAAGCTACATACCGTGGTCTCATGTGCCTCATTGTTCTCTTATTGTATAATTTTATTTAAGAGTCTCCTGATTTGTTTCACTTCTAGAATCAAGCTGCAGTTCTGGAGGTGATATGAGGTGATATCAAGAGACAGTAGAAAACAAGCAATTAATAAAATAAATACAATGAATAAAAACAAAAAAAGGAAGACAGACTATTTAAAAGACCCACATTTGGTCTCAATTTGTAGGACCAAATTTTGCAAAGAGACTTTGGACCAGCAGATATCCTGTAAAAATATGTTGAAAATATCCATTGGGATATCTTTATCAAGGTAAGGATTCTCCCTGCTCATGTTAGTGGGATACCTACAGTGATATATTTTATTACTGTAACATCAATTCCTGGGAGTCCAATTTTACCCCCACGTTATTTGAACTGCGAAAGTTATTAGTATTTTGGGTGAATATTTTGATTTTGATTTACATTGTTAAGGAATTTCAGGGAAATAATAGACAGTTAAATCTTAATATTCAAAAGACAGAATTGAAACAACTTTCAAAATAGCTTATGCATAAAAAGGGAAGAGATAGTGTTCAGAGCAGTCCACTTGTTAAAATGGCATGAATCTTGCAAGTCTTTCTGGACACATATCAATGCTAGTGTGCACAACAAGTAGAACAACAGTGGTCTGAAAGGATTTTTTGCAGTGATTCCTCTTAAACATAGACAGTTTGTCAGATGTTCGGGTTTTTCAGAATACTTATGTAATCTCAGATGGGGACAAGATTTTGAATTAGGTAATGTCTTTACAGGGGTAAAAAACCCAAACAACTGTCTTGCAAATGTACTGGTAATATAAACGTAATTCAAAGAGATGTAATGCATGCATATGTAGGTAGCTGTGTAGATGAAAGGCAACTAAATCCATTTGGATCTAATATTTCTGTATCTGATTTTGGCAGGAGGTTCCTGGATTTTTCCAGTGTCTCATTTACTGCAATTTCCAACTGTCTCTCAGTTTTGATATGTTTCCTGTAAGTAACATAACCATTTTTCAAGTCCCAAACTCACAGCTTCCTATTATACTTGCAAATAATCAGCTAAAGTACATCTGTTCTTTGCAGAGAAATATGGGTTTACCTCTTTTTTTTCTCTATAGCATCGACTGCGGCATACCAACATATATATCAAATAGTCTGAAAATATTATTTTACTTTAAATACTGTATATTATAGTAGAAAGCACATACACATAGATATGCATCACATTTAGTCACTAAAATATTCTGCTAAATAGAAAAGAAATTGGGAAATAAGTGTTTGATGCTTTTATATTACATTAGGCTACTAGTTTTAAACCATGCTGGTATGCAACTGACATTGATGGAAAACCTTGGAGGATGTTTTTTGCTCACTAAGCACAGATTTGCATGATGGCAAACAGTTTCTCCATTACTGCTGATATTAAGGGGCAGTATTCATCTACTTGACAATTTTGTTGCCTCCCTGCCCCCTTCCTTGTTTTTTAATGTAGCTTGCTGGACTGGAGAGTAAAGATCCTTCATTTAACTGTCACTCAGGCCCAGAGTTTTAGCCTGACTCTCCAATTTAATTTAAAAGGATAAGATTATTGCAATGCAAAATAATTCTTAGTATCTGCACTTAAGGTAAGCAAAAAGTACTGCAATTTTAATGGCTCAGTTGTTCACATTTTTCTTCAGTTGCTGCAGAACACACTTCAAAACATATGTTTTAAATTACATAAAAATATATTTTATTAGAGTGCACTGAAAGCAAGGCAATCTGAAGGACAAAATTTCCCAAAGCAAAAATCTAGCTTGGTGTAATTACAACATTCTTATATTCTGAATTTTGGGGTTTTGCTTTGTTTTGTATATTTGTGTATCTGTTTTTGCACTTGGAAAAGGTAAAAAGGGAGTATTTTCTATTTAAAAATGTGTCAGACATAATCAGGAGTAAATCAGAATTAAAAATGAAACTTTTTTTATTTTTCCCTTTTAAAAAAGTGGGGGAATGTTAATGCAGAAAACATTAAATTCATAATATACACTAGATTTAAAAGATTTTTCTGTGTATATACAACTCTGTCATTTTAAAGGCTTTACCAATCAGTAAATCTGGAATTATGAATGAATGACTGAAAATACTCTGATATTTGATATGTCTGTGCATTCTTGCAATAGAAATTTACCTGTACCTCTGCTGGACTATTTATTATGCCGCTACAGAAACTCAAAGGGTTTCAGACGTAACCGTCCTAACCTTTAGTTTCTTGTGTTTGTGCTGAGCTTAACTTAGGAGCTACTCATTTCCTGGAGAGAAGAGACCCAAAGGAAGCTTGAAAACCATGTCAGAAGATGGGAGATGAGCTGCGTTCCTTTGTTATTTTGAGAGGAAAGCCTACTGTTGCCCACAGATGTTTTATTTGCCATCAGCATCCAGCAAGATGTTCAGTGGTGAAAAATCCTCAATGACAGGAGCAACTGAATCAGAGAACTCTGGTAAGCAGGCTTCTGCAGTCAGAAATCGCCCAACAGAGCCCTGCTGTGCTTGGAGGAATTTGCTTCTATTCCAGTTTAGCAATGAGTCAGAAAGGAGACATTTGAAGCAATAAAACGAGGAACAGATGGGTGAGCCAAAGGTTAGTGTCAATGTGATCCCCCGAAAATTAGCTGTATGGTCATCATTACCACAGACAGACACAACAAGAAATGTCATTGGAAGAAAGAGAGGAAAGTAGCATGGGCATAGAGGCATAAATCCCCACACACCCCACAACCACCAAGAGTATGTACATATTAATTCATTAAAAGAATTACATGCACTTCAAGATCTACAAACTGGTGATGTAGGTGGTCTCCAAAGTTATAGATAACAGAGACATCTTTAGTGAGGACACCCTAATTGGAATTCCCATTGAGTTAGACTTGCTAAAACAGACTCACAGGTTTCAGAGGATATTAGTTGCCTTAGGTAGAAATGCATTTTGTTAGACAGCTCTCCCTGAGAACGCTTTCCCCAGCTCTCATGTGCTTTGCCTCGGGGTTGTGATATGCATTATCATAGACAAGCACAGTTGTCTCACCGATTCATAGATTGTAGTGGGGGCATGATCCATTATCCTAATTACCATGTTGAAAGAAATATTCAAGAAAAATATAAAAATATGTCTTTTTAAACTTCATCCACAGAAATCTATGTCTAGCCAAATGAATTAATGCACTGATATTTTCTGAAAGCCACATATTATACTTATTGGGACAGATTATAATTCCAGTGAAGTTTATGGAAAGATGCCAAATTATAATAGGTGCAAAAACCTAGATCAAGCTGCACATTTTATATTCCTCTTTTTCTTTCCACCACTTGAACTAACGTCATTAAATACATAAACTAGCCATATAATATAAATAGTAGTCCTCTTTTTTTTAAATTTTATTTTTCTGTTGTAATAAAGGACTAGAAAAAAATGGTCCTTGGCAAATAGTATAAAGGATGAAATACAAATCCACTTAAATCTCCAGAATGCACCATATTTTCACAATGAGACATTAAATTATTTACCATCAGATGGCTTCAGAGATCGCTAAACTTTGATAGTCAAAATATTAAAGAATAGACCTTGTTAATGGCATGTTGGGACTAAAAAAGAACTGTTGTAGCTCTGGAACCACAGTCTAGGAAGTGAGAAAATTATGTAGTTTCACCTAAGAAAAGTTAAAAAAAGAAAAGGCAGGAAGAGCAAAATTACCAAGTCAATCTTAAAAAAGAAAGGGACATAGAAATGCAGAAGTGTCCCTAGTCATGAACAGAAACAAACCATTGAAACTATATCCTCCCTGAATTTTTATTCACTACATCTTAAAAAGACATTGGCTTGAAACCCCCCATAATTCTAAACTCAGCCTTGCTCTAACCTTACTTGTAATCTTTGAACAATCATAAAAATGCTTGCAGGTTTACAGCATTTACAAACATTATCCACAAATGCTATGCCAGCTGGCCACCCAGTATCTTATTTGAAAAGTAATGCATATTACTCAGTAGAGTATCTGACATAATGAAGACCATATTTTCACTGTCTAAAAGAGCAGAGAAGGAGGAAATTCTCCATTTTTTAATGCAGTTTCTATATTCTATGAACAATTATTATCTTAATTGCCACCCACAGACACGACTCACAATCTGCTCAGTCGTTTATAATACAGAGACAAAGAGAAGAAACTATGTACAATGTTACTATGGCTTTCAGAGAGAGAGAGAGAGAAAGCGTTTTTCTAACTTTCCTGCTAATTTATCAAACAATCCAAATCTAGATGGCAGTGAAAGCATTTTCCTCACAGCATCATTTAGAGATAATAAAGGAACTGTATCTAGGGAAAAAAGACAAAACTGTCTAAGTCTTAAATGACTGCATTAGTTTCCAATCATGTTCTTATTTATTTTAGCTTTATGATATAAACTTGTTCTCTTAAATAAGTCAGAAGCAATTATTTCCTATAATTCTGCAAGAGTAGGAGGCATATCAATCTCTGTAAGCTAACAACCTAACCCCAACAGACTCTAGCACAGTCGAGTGCTGAGAAGTGACTTTCCTTATATTTAGGATTCAGGATCCAGAAGAATTTGGGGCAAAGACCTCTTCCCTGAGGTTCTTTTCCATGATACAGTCACCCCTTCTGTTAGATTATTATCTTTTACTCCACACTGTGAATGTGCTTAAAAGATCTAAAACATAAATGCACATAAAAACATGCCTTTCAGAATGCATTCCTTCCCAAGGAGTCCCTCTATCTCTCCCTCTGAGGTTGTATCTATATACAGGATACAATTTCTTCAATGTGTCTGTTCTTCTGAATGACTTCAACACTCATACATATATATGAAATACAGCCCACTGAGCATTTTTCTGCTGAGACAAGTGCTTTGTGTCCCCCTTCACCTCCTGCCACTGAGATCTAAGAAGATATTTCACCAAAATATTCACCGGTTGTTAAATGCTCTTTGGAGAGTGAAAAGGACTTCATTCAAAATTATAAAATTATGACAGCAATATTCTGTGTTCACACCAAGATTCCTCAAAGTCCTCTTGAACTTCTGTTGATGTGAAAAAAACCCAAAAAAACAAAAAACAAAAAAACAACAAATAAACTATCAATCAAACAAAAAAAAAAGTGTCAAAATTTGAGTCTGTATTGATTTTAAGTTTCCTCAAAAAACCATTTTGTCTTTTTGGGAAGGTAATTTTTCACAAATGCAAATCTTTAATATACAGTCAAACCATAGCATAGATAGTGGAGTTTCTCTCTCCACAGATGAGAAATCTTGGGAATAGGAAGGAAATGGTTAATCGCTTTTCAGAAAAACAAGGCCTGGAACTGAGGCTGACCTTGATTATAGTCTATACATTGACCTGAATGTTCATGAAGTTAAATCTGTGTTATGAAATCTCATATATATCCTCAGATCAAATATTTTCTTTAGTCAAATAGTACTGACTTTTGGGAAGGCTCCTGGGGCATTTAATAAACTAGGAAATTCGTGTCACTCTATGTAAACCAGGCATTCCAGTGGTTGAGTCCTATTAGCAGAGCAGCATAGATGCAATGAGTCTCCATGAAACGGATAAAGTCAGACAGTTGCTTCTGCCAAGACCCAGTACTGTTTTCCCCCTTGCCATTTTCAGCTTGGCTTTCCTAGTCTCTGAGCTTCAGTGCAGTTGTACTTGTGCTATCCATGACAGCTTTACTACTAAGTCTGTCTCCGGAAGCAGCCAGCATAACTTACTGTGAAACAAATCTCACATGTTTGCACTTCATTATTTTAGTTTAGTCCTGTACTTCTATTCCTCTACCTTTATTCCTCTATGGCTCTGGTAATTTCTGAACAAGAAGCATGTGGAAAACAAATTGTGTGTGCTTGCATGTGTGCTTTATAGACATGAATAAATAAATACAAATGTACCCTTTTTAAAGCAGGTGATATGTTACAGTAAAAATGCATCACTGTTTTATAGCATTTTCAGTGAAGGAGAAACATAAAAAATCTGCCAAAATTAAGGCATCTGTTTTCTGGAGATATTGGTATGTTCAGTTTAATTGCACTGGTTTAGAAACAGTTTTAACTCTGGGCTGTGACCACAAAGAAAGATACACACATTCAAACCACAGAATAGAGAGGGAAGATAAACAGTGCCTTTCTATCCCAGTAGGAGTTAAAAGGAGCTCAATTTCAGACTTGAAGGAGTTGGGCAGATTGTGTTATCAAGTGTTTTCTAAGACCATCTATAAAGAAACCATTTAGGCAATAGTAAAAACTTTCAAAGTGAGAAAAAATAAAGCTCTAAAATATTTCAGTTGTTTTTTGTTTTGTTTTTTTTTTCTCAGAGCCCAATTAAAAGGCTCTGAGAAATAATAATAATAATAATAATAATAATAATAATAATAATAATAATAATAATAATAATAATAATAATAATAAT